>PTEX01000005.1:8327002-8435420 GCA_003342815.1 Eudromia elegans | reverse complement strand
GCGGCGCAGGCGCGGAGCGGGGCGCGGCGCGCGGGCGGCGGGCGCGGCAGCGGCCTGGGCTGCCYTGTGCACGGGCTGCACGGTGAAGTTGGGCCTGTAGAGCCCGGCCACCTCTCCATCGGTGTGATAAAGTGTCACTGACAGCGGGGTTTGTTAAACACGGTCAAAAACAAACACAAAAACAGTGAAAACGTGGGTGTCATCTGGTTGATAGAGCCTGCCGGGGCTTCTAGAGGACTTCTCACAAAGGCTTTGTTCAGAGCCTTTAGTTAATCAGTTGTAGCGGGTGGAAATGCTGCTGCTGCCGTTGCCGAGCTGCTGGTAGTGCAGGTAGCCCGTTAAACCTGAGCCTGGGCCTCCTCCRTGGCCCGGAGGAGCTGGGAAGGAGCCGGGCAGCAGCGGGACAGGCAGGGGCCTGGGGACAGCCGAGGGACCGCGGCGGGGCTTCCGAGCATGAGGCACCGAGCAGTGAAYGTCACCCTGCAGTGCAGACAGGCACCGGCAAAGAACAGCCGGAACGCCAAAGGAAATGATGGGATCCCAACTGACTCGCTGCACGGGAGGAAAATCCTGGAATTACGACGCGCCTTTCTGTGGAACGTTCACTGCTGTGTAGAATCGGTAGAGCTCAAACGAGGAAGACGAGTGCAGGGATTGGAAAAGGAGTGGAAAGCAAAAGATCAGCCTGCTGCATGAATTCATGAGCATCTGAAGAGCTGTGTGTGCTACTAAGGAAGGACAGACCAGGTGAACAAAAGGGTAAGAAGACGATGAGCAGGGCAGACAGCTTCCGTGTAAGGAACTGCTGTGGAAGCTTTAATCTGGGGAAAAAAAAGAGAGAGAGAGAAAAAGAGAGAGAGAGAAAGAGAAAAAGAGAGAGAGAGAAAGAGAAAAAGAGAGAGAGAAAGAGAGAAAGAGAGAAACGAAAATGAAGGAAGGAAAGAAAGAAAACTAGCTAGCTTTCTAAGCTATGAGAGGGCTAACAGCCATGAGTGATAGGGGAAAAAAATGAAATGCAGAACCAAAATAGTAGTTTTCTTCATAACCAGAAAGATTAGTTACATTCCTAAAATAAAATATGATATTCTGGAACACAAGCTGAAACTCAAGAAATTTCGCTAGTCAAAATATTTTTTCAGCTCATCTATCTACATCTTAAACTGCTCGGGTTGCAGTGAACGTCTTCCCCGGTGGTAAAGCAGAGTGGCTTATCTGATGCACAGCAGTGATTAAGCAGTTTCCCACTCCTGCTCTGTGTGTCTGACTTCCTGTGGAGCACGCGAGACAATTGTGCGTAACAAACGCAGGATAGATTAGTCAGTATTTAAACCCGGCCAGACTAAAGAATGTCACCCAAAATAGCCGTTGGAAAGGGAAACSTGAGAGTCAATTCACATCTCGCGCTGTGCTTTGCAGCTGCAGTAAATCCAGTCCCTTCCTCTGCCTTTTCTAGCCTTGCGTTCAAAGCTGCTCCGTTTCCTTTCATTCATCACGGGAATTGGGTTTCACAGATCCCAGTCAAACCTGTGGGTTTCTAGCTCCACTCTCTCGTTTACTCCCCAGCCCTGAACCTCGTTAGGCTACCAGAGAAGGTGATTCTGCTGCAGTTATGCCCTGATCTCCTTTCCTTGGACCATTCTGCCATTGCGACCCTTCATTTCCCAGCACTCGTCAAGGCTTTTGTTACTTGGCTGTCCCCTTGGCCACACAGTCAGGAGCAGCCTTTACCAGGCCCTGGCTTTGGTGTGTGCTGAGGGTCTAAGGTGAATGGGTCATTACTTAAGTAGGGGCCGGTGGTGATAGCGGTGCTAATTAGCAAACAAGCAGCATCAAGCAAGTAACCCAGTTTACATGACAATGAGCCCTCAGTTCTACAACAAAGACCAGATGCCCCTCCCACGGCAGGATCTGCTGCTCCCTTGCACCACTGCTATGCACTGGACTTGCCGGGATGCCCAGTTACCCGGAATTCACCAGCCATTCCTCTGCTCCTGCTGCTCCCAGCCCTGCTGTGTCTCGTCCCCCGTCAGCAAGATCGTCTTGCACAAAATGCTGGTTGTGGCTTTACAGAGAGATGCACAGAGGAGAAACCGYGGTGGAGCTACTGCTTTGCAGCTTGGCTGCAGCCCTGCCAAACAGTGTGCTTGGAGAAGCTCCAGGAGTACGGAGGAGGAAGAAAAGGACCATGAGAGTCAACAGATGCTTCAGGAGATTTTTCCTAGGCCAGCTTTGCTTTGCACATTACCTGCTGAGGGCTTATGAATCTGGTAAGAAAGGATAGTACTGGAAAACCTGAGGGCAAAAAGAAAAAAAAAAAAAAAAAAAAAAAGAAAAAAACAGCAGTGATTATGGATTTTGAGCAGGAAGAAAGGCACGCTTTGGAGCTGTGCAGGATTTATCCCAGAGCTGTAGCAGCACTCTCACATTGCAACTTCTCTCATCCCTCCCAAGCAGTATGGAACTATAGGCAGGTGGATGTGGCTACACTTCATACCCTGCAATGACACACAAGCACATCCTGCTGAGCGCTGGGGAAGCAGGGGCAGGACTTGCTATCTCCTGTGGATGTGCTTTGTGTATCTGAGTCATTTTAAGAGTGGAGGAGGATTTACTTGCAACAGAGGGACATTTAGGCTTCCGGAGGGGAAATACATCGYTTCATAAATGTTCAGTATACTTGAGGACAGGAGAACACACCCCGATAAGAAGTCTTTGTTCTCCTAAACATACAAACACAAAATACATGTAGTGACAGCACTGAAGATTTAAATAGCGATAAAAGAAATTTCAGCTCAGATAATTTCCCAGCCCCTGGTAACGCACAGTTGGATGTAGAGACAGAAGGAGCCGGGTTAGTTGTGCCCTTGCATTTCTGTAGTGGATCTTCATGGTGGATCTTCCCCGATGCAGGCAGCTAAACAAAGCGTCACCCTTGTATAAGGGTTCGTAGATGACAGATCCTCCTGTTGTCTGCCAGAATGCTCCATGATGCTGTTGTGTTTGATTGGAGGGCAGGGGTATTATTAAGAAGTGTCAAGAGGGCAATTTTACAATGGTGTTGAAGCAGTTTCTGTATCTGTATTTTAAAAGGCGTTATATTACAGAGTGCTCAGATTTTGCCGTACCGCTGTGCACAACTACTGGTTATCTATTGCTCTCTAGTGGTCAACATGCCGTGCTGCGCCTAGCCTCTTTCGTTCATGTTTCCTACCAGGCTCTGATACTATAGCATTTCAAACTAGTCGGCACAGATTCACCTTGGATAAGTCTTTTACATTTTTATATCTTCTTTTGCCTGGCATTTCTAATATTTCTACCCATATCCATATGTCTCTGTGACCTCACCAAACTCATAGTATCCCTGTTTTTCACATGTACCTAAAACATATGCAAAGCCTTGYTCCCTCTGCTCTTGAGAGGTATCAGCACATCATTCTGCCTCTTGCCAAGCAAAATATGTTTTAATGGGCTTGCAGCAAGCTAGGCAAAACAGGTATTGGGTTGCTTAATTGGCTGGCTTAGTTCTCTCTGCTCAGCAAGCTCTCAGTTTTCACTGTGTTACAGAGAGMTCCTTCCCATCAAGACCTCTGGCCAATAACCAGATTTGTTTAAAATGAGAAACTGATGAAGAAGTTATGGCAGTGAGTTGTGGGGTGRAGGCTGTGGAACAGACTGCATGCTAACAGAAGTCTTGATTTCCTGGGAAATCCTGTTAACGGTGAAACTACAGATCAGAATTAACGCMTCAAGAGACAAGCCAGCTAAGAGTCCTTTCAAGGTAGAAATCAGAAAGAGGTTCAGGAACTACAAGATAAGGGAGGTTCTGGAGCAAGTTTAAAAAAAAAAAATATCCTGTAAGCAAACAAGTAGTTTGGGTGACCTCAGCTGGCATTTGTGAAGCACTCCAAGCCCCAGAGTGGCCACTCAGACAGCTCCTTTGGCCAGGGRGAACTGCACAGCAAAGCTAGCAGGCAGTGGGGAGGATCCCAGGACATCAGGACCTCTCTAAAGGGAGCAGGAAGCAAATACAAAGTTAACAGAAACAAACAATGAAAAAGTGGATTGACTAGATTAAGCAAATACACTTGCTTAAAGTGCCTTGTTCTCTCTTACTGCGTACCTTTGTGTATAAGATTAGCTCACTGTGTAAGACAGAATAACTTGGAAGAGTCAGTCAAACCAACAAAGAGTGCTCATGGTGAAGGTGCATCCCATGAACTGGTAGTAGGGTAGGAAAACCTTGCTAGAAATTTGTTTCACTCCCAAATATACATAATACATTTCTACTAGTATATTGGTATAACCTAGTAACATAAAAATAGGCTTTGCAATAATCCTCTTCTAACATTTCATTAACATCCAGTGCTTTCCTGGGAAACCATTCCCATCAATGTCATCTCCTCTCACTTAATGCAGCTCTTCGGAATTCTCTAGAGTACTCCCACAAAGCACAATGTATCTGTGCAGGAGAAATAGGAGATGCTCATCCCACAGTAACGAGTAAACACGTGGCAAAATCTTGGCATGGATGCCCAGATTTATCCTAACCTACTGTCATCTGTGGATAGCACCTAGCGTTAACTGCTGCGTGGTAACAAAAATATGTTTGTCTTTCTCAGAAATAAACTGTATCTTTGTTAATGTAAAAGYAGTTTTGTCCCACACTGATAAGACCCTCTTTCCGTAGGTTACCAAAATTTCAAGAGTTTCTTAGATCTCTCTTTGAGCAATGTAACTGTTACAACACCTCTCTTTCAGACAACCAGCTGTTTGGTAAAACATGACCTAAGCTCATGTTTTCTCATCACTGTCACGTTGTCTATGAAGAAATGGCAAACAGGTGGAAAAGCATCCTTGCTAAATCTACACATAGTCAAACCCTTTCAAAGCCTTTCTGGCCTTAAAATCAGATTCCTTTATTTAAAAGATTTTTTTTCTTGTGCTTTTATAAAAATATCATAGCTTCATATTAAAGAAAATAKTCAAGAGTACAGGTACATACAGAAAGAGACTTTAGGATAACTAAAGCACAACAGAAGAGAGTTTCTGTTGGTGGTATTTGTGGGKTTTTTTATTATTCTGTAGTTCAGAAATTCAGATCATCTTTATTGATTTATTTTTTTTATATCYATGGGTTTTCATTTTTATACCCATGGATTTTCATTCTGAAATAAAAATAGGGCAATATTTTCAGGCATTCTCAAAGCTCTAACATTTTAAAATAGCTGTTTCAGTCAAACSTAACAAGTCTGCTTTGATTTTTTTGTCTGTTTGTTTGTTCATACAGTTTAGCATCCAAAATCCATGTCGCCAGTATTGTAAGCATAGACCTCTGACTATGGCTTGAGACGAGGCTTTGTGGTGAGCAAGTCTTTCCATACAACAATGAAACACGGTGTGACATAAAAACTGCATCGTTCTGCACATCCTCTGTCTTAAGATCGCACTTAAGGGCCATCTTTTCATTTCTCTAGCTTAGAAAGGGCTGAGGAGCTGAAAGTTTATGCAGGCTCTGGCTCAAGAATTTCCTGCACTACAAATTGCTCCATTATTTCAGACATCTGATAGCTAAGGATACCAAAGAGAAGCCTGTAATTTTTAGGATGTTTTCCAGCAAGCCTGCTATTGTAGAACTTACTCCCTGTATGTCATTTGATCTGAAAGAGACTGAATTTTCGAAATGCTTGCAGAATCACAGATTTCCCCGTACTTGAGATCCGTGGGATTTTAAGTCTTCTGCTGCTATGGCAACATTAGCAATAAATGCATCTTTAAAATTCCTTTGATGAGTCACAAGTGTCTATGAAACTCTGTAATGAACTACAGTTTCCAATCAAAGATTCTCACTGCTCGCTTGATAGCAATCATTCATTCTCTAGAATCTTAATATTATGGAAGAAAAAAGAAGATACTGTTTCAGATTTATTAAGTCAAAAATAAATCCCACCAAAGTCCTCGATCTTCAGACATACTTCAAAATCTAAGGAGAGAAAACATTGCTCAACAATTTGTTAAGCACTGACTGCAACACGCTAAATGCTTAAAAATACTTGTTTACCACCTCGGCCATTTATCAACAGTGAAATCTAACAAGTACTATCACACTTGCTCCCTCTGCATTGCGGAGATTTTATAAGCATAGCAAGATGATAAATTGCTTTATTTATAAAAGTAAAGGTTTCAAAAAAATTATAGTATCCACATTTCAGCCCCACAAGCTTAAAACTCACTCTCTTCTCGCTGTTTGGAGCTGTAAACCCCCTTAATTCTATATACAAAGTTGAAAGACCAATCCTTTTTGTTTCCTTGCTAGAGATGAGATGAAAAACTGAAGGTAGCTTTAAGGTTTCAATGTTTCACTGCTAGTCTAGTATGTCTAATAAGATGCCATCACTCTGAAAGTGATGAGACAGCAACGCAAAGCTGGTGGAGAACGGTAGTGGCAGGATATTAGACATCCGTAGACTTCTAGAGCTTCAGGAGCACAGCGTTAGGCCAATATTCATCACTGCCTTTGCAGCTCTGCACAATTGCATTGGAGGGAAGTAAGTTTGAGCAGCTTTAAGGTTTATTGCTTTTGGTGAGGAGAGATCTAGATAGATATGTGTTCTAAAGAAGGATTACTTTCCCCCAGCTTGCCAGCATATGTTTAGTCCTTTGAAAATCACTGGAAAATGCGCACAGTTGTAGATAGAATTTTTGGTTTTTAAATAAAATTCTGTTCTGACTTTGAACTTGTAATGGATGCAACTAATCTTCTGAATACACCTAATGAGCTTATTTGGCTTTTTGAAAGCAATTCAATCTCTCAAGAGACACGTTTAGTGATATTTTTAGTTGCAGTGTATAAATTCATAAAATAATGAGGCTTGCAGCAGGGAAAGCTTTTGTCCAAATAGTATTCCAAGATCAAATTGCATTTCTGGTGGCTCCAGACAGCTTCCACCCCCATCCCAGAAAGGCATTCARCACAAAGGGAGCCACGACCAAGATTTTAAGAGTCACACTTTATATTCTTCCTTTGTAATACTCCATTATGTTCTGCACTGATATTGTTAAAACAGGGCCCTGAGTTAAAATGGGTTAATTGCACTAAGTCCTTAAGGTGAATAACTCTTCTGCTGAAGTGAAGGTCTTGAGGTCATGCCTATGCATGTAGATTTAAACTTTTTCTTTCTTTTTTTTTCCCCCCAGAAACCTGTTACTGGTCTGGTTTCTAGTTATTACAGTTATTATTTCTAGTTATTATTTCTGGGATTCTTGCCTACAGAAAATATTCARTCAGTACTGATTTAAAGTATTTCCATTTTCAGCTATGAAGAGGTCCAGAAATGTTTTATTTAAGGTTTTTCAGTGGTTATATATGTAACTGTTCCCAGGACCCATTTACTTGTTTAATTGCCAGAAGAAAGTTAAAACCCTAGCCCAACAGTAATCCCTGATTAATTAAAATTAGCAATTAATTAAAGAGTGATTACATATATCGCTTGCTAGTACCTTTGCCTGTATTTCCTCAGGAACAATTTTCATTAAGAAGTAAAGCTGTGCACTGCTTTTAGTAAACRCAGATTGCTTTCTTTTTTTTACATTGTGGCATCCAATGAGACAGGAATAGCAAACTGAACAAATGTATTTAGTCTTTRTTTATTTATATAGCCTTACTAACTATACAGCAGGGCTATCAAGATTTTTTCATAACATAGTCAGAATCATCCTGGGATCTGCATTTAGTTCTGTATTTATAAAATCAATTGTTAACTACCCACAAAGAAAGAAAAATGGCAGTTTGACCTGTTCTTCCTATGCCTGTGGATTCCTTCCTTCCTCCAAACGCAAGGCCCAAAGTGCACTTAAGCTGGTGGAAATCTTTAAATTGATTTTCGCTGAGCTTTGGTCAAATTCCAAATGACCAAGATAATTATCTCAACAGTCAAGCTGAAACTCATTGAATCTGTTTGCTTGCAAAACAGATGAAGCCACAGGTCAGTGAATTCTCATTTAATCTCACTGCAGTGGATAGATCACAGGTATAACAGCACACAGKAAAGCCAGTTTCAAGTCACAGACTTGAACTGACTCACTGCACAAATATAATTTAATTGGTCTTGTTCCATGCTTTTAATTTTTCTTGGTACAATATGCTGCAAAGTGAACRTTTCGGAATTAGCTTATTAATTAATAAGGCTATTTCTGTTTCATATTTGTTTTCAACTTTTTTATGGCAAAACAGACCCCGCTACACCATGTGGTAGCATGCAGTGCAAAGATCTGTGAGCTTAAGGGGAGTCCTTCCCTGTTGATAAGACTATCTGCTCTTGTCCAGCTAGAGAAATTCTTGCCTCCAGCTACCTTGTGTGCRCTCAATGACCCAATGTGTTTGCACTGTCCTTTCCTCCCCATACTCCTAGGTCTGAGGTTGGCAGAATCTTTACTCCCCAAACATACACATATCTAAAAGCAAACAGTCAATTAAAATGTGACTTAAATACATAAAACAAAGTTCCTTTACAAAGACACTACAGTGACACTACAGTGTGTTATCACCAGTTGTAATGCGTCGGTTTTAGTGAATCCTGTCACAGGGTAATACTAAGGCCTCCCACACAGAGGAAGAGACACTCAGCTGCAGGATGTGGTTTAGCACGGTGGCCGGCTGGCACATGAGCAGAAAAGAGCCGAGCACGGTGCAGGCGTTACACAGGGTGCACACGAGTTCTGAAACAAAGCCTAACAAAGGTGAAAGGAGAAGKCCAACTCTTGCATTTGTTGACAGTTTCCATAAGAAACCATAACTCTCAAGTTGGTGCTTAGAGAGACTATTTTCATTAAAAATCAATTCACATTTATAAATGTAGACAAGACTTGAAAGCTCCAGGGGTGTAAACCCCTCATAGCTTTTATCTCTCCAAAGCAGTGGCCATTTGTATCAGTTGTGTCTCTTCATCCAGAGAGGCAACCAAAAAATTGAGATGGCAAATTCTTCTGAGGGATGATACAGAAGCCTCATGTCTGGTATTTGTTTTACTCTGGGAAGATTATCTTCAATGTTTGCAACAAGCAGATCTATTTGATGGTCCATTCATACTCACAGCATGATCTTCTRTTTAGGCTTTTCCTCATCACCATAATAACTAAGTTATTAATGACTCCAGTGCCTCAGTGCAACACACACACAGATTCCAATAACAAAATAGGAGATACTAATCATTTCACTCTCAATTACTAAATATGTTCCTGTGTTTAGAGTTCATGGTCTTTTTTTAGCATTTTTAGAACCTATACAAGTCATCTGAAATTTCTATTTGTTCTTGCATCAGCTTCTATATGGATTGTAAGACAGACACAAGAGAAGTTCTAGACATACTGCTGATTTTAGCAACTAAACATTTGGATGCAAAATGTTTGGACTCACTGAAGCAGATGAATAAATCCCAACAAAACACCCACACATTACAATAATTTCCTCTGTGCTACAGGAAGCACAATGAGAAAAAAAAATCAATAGAAAACAAAATTGCTTCTCCTGGGATTGTTTTGATCTAAATTCTAAGTGATGTGAAAGACTTGAAGCTATTAAATGGAAGAAAAATGCTGGACTGATACTACTCAATACCTCCACTGAACTATGAGAGAAATGGGAGGAAAGAAATTTACAGCAATTCAAAAGACTTTTTGCTGCCTCTTTTTCTTTAGTTCATAATTAGGCATGCAGTCTGAATGGGGTAGGTTTTTCATTGCCCTGTCTCTTACCTGCTACCAAAAAGACAAGAAATACTTTTTGTTTTTCCTCTATCTGCCCCCTATCCAACAGCCACGTGCTTCTCTGCCTTCAATATTACTAATAACTTCTTTTCCTGAAGAGCTTTTTTTAATGAATGGTTARTATGATGAGCAAACAGTTCATGAAGAATTTTGGTCAGAAGAGAACATGTTTGTCATGCAAGAGAGGGAGAGATGGAAGGAGGGAGGAAAGGAAATACATGAGAAACAGGGAAGATGCATTTGGTGCAGTTTCCAGCTCCCTGGACACCAACACAAGGGATTCTTCCACATATCACCAAAAAAAGAACTGTGTGCATCCTTAAGGGGTAGTGCAGTGCACAAGGTTGGTAATGACAGGAGAGGGAAGAACTCAGCTGTAAACTACGAATTGCTTTATAAGAAGACACCCAAATCCTAGAAAATAATAAATACAGCATTCTGAAGTGTGGTTCATCAGATGACAAGATGACATTTGTAAAAAGCARGAATTCAGAAATTCAGGGAATTTCATACTTAGTACCATCCACATGGGAACACCTCTCTAGAGTAAGGGAAAAGTGGATAGTAAAGTACTTCAGAGAAGCAAGAGTGGGATCTGAATAAATTACATTAGATCTGATCAGAACTGCTTTAATGGCAAAAAAAAAGACCTAATGCATATTTCTTTGTGATAAGAAGTACATGGACATAATAAGGGTGAATGAATGTATTAAAAAATACTGGGTGTAGTGTAAGGTAGACAGAAAATATAGGACTGTCTGAATGAGGAAAACCTTACTGAATTAAAATATGTCTCTGAATAGAAAGAGGGGATATTAACCTTCTTTATTCAAATTAGGGATGGCTTTGAAGCAGAATTTAAATTGAGTAGTAGCCTGGAAGCTTTGATTTACATCAAATAATTGGATATGTACTTCCAACATGTAAAGCAAGCAGCAGCTGGAGGTGGTCTAAAGCAAAGCAAGATTTAAAAAATCATCACTAAATTATTGGCTAACAAAAGCCAGGGCTATTGGGAACAAAACCAACCAGCGAGGAAGTATGAAAGATCATACGATTCGCTTAGAAGAACTTTACATATAAAATGAAACTGTTCAGAGAAAAGATCTTTTTGTTATAACTAAATAATTTATGAAAACGACAACCAAGTGCYCAGTGGCTCAGGTCATAAAAAGCAAATCAAATGCTAGAAATGACAAAGAAAGAAAGAACATAAGAGAGTAGAGAACAAGGGACATAATTATTTCTCTGTATGAATACAGTCTGCCTGCACCTTGGGTGCTCTGGGACGTTCTGATCCTCCCATCACAGAGACTAGAAAGGGTTCAGAGAAGGGCAACACAATGATTAAAGGTTTGGGGCAGGTCTCCTGTGAGGAACAACCACACTAGCATGAGAAAGAAACAACTGAGGAGGGAATACAATTGAGGCCTCTAAATCTGTGAGCAACGAAGAGAGGATAAATAGAGAAYAACTGTGCAGTGTCTTTCACAAGCCAAGAGATAGAGATGTCATTATCACATAAAACAAGCAGGCAGTAGATGTAGAACAGACAAAAGAGGGTGAAGAAGTAGTTAAGATTCAAAAATTCTAGTTACAGACTTGTTCACAATGAAGGTTTGTATGGCCTAGACAAATTCAAGAAGAAATATCCACTGGGGGTAAGTAGAGGACRTACCCTAAATGTACAGTGACATGCACTGCAGTTACAGGCTTGTATCTCGTTAGGTTGGCTCACAATACAGATGAACTTCCCTTCTGTTGAAAACAAARGAATCAATAAGGTATAATTAAATAGACAGCTATTGATGATGATTTTGCCATCAAGAAAACCAGCAAAAGGCATTTTTTGAACGCAAGAGAAAAAAAAAGGAAAAATTTAAAAAGCGATATAATGAGGCTGTAATTGGAAAAATGCAAAGGCATTCAGAGCTTTTTAGCAAACAGGAAAATAAATTACCTATTGATGTTTTGCTTAGATATTCAAAAAACAGCTTTAACATCTTTACAAATTATAGATAATACACACACTTGTCATACTAAAAAAAGGAAAGCGTAGAATCATAGGCAAGAAGTTACATTAATCCTAGGAATCAACTCAGTGGCATAAGCAAGTTTTAGGAAAATAAGCAATGAATAAAGTGAGAAGAGCTCAATGAGATGGCTTGCCCATAAAATCTTTTCAGAGACGGTGGTAAAATGATTAATCAGTGAGAATAATTTCCTTCAAAGTGTCTCCAAGAAGGCTTATATGGACTGTGAAGATGCTATAACATTACCAGATGAAAAAAAGCTCTTTGCTTTGATTTTTCTGAGATTATAGTGTATCCTCCAAGTGTGCTAAATCCTGTATTTATTTCAATAGCTGAATTCAATACCTTTACTCAACTAGATTATTGGCAGAATTATTTTTAGGATTGCCTGCCATGCTGCCCAGCATTCCCACACCAGTTACTGCCTCGAGGCCGCTGTGCTTACTTAGCAAGGCTGAGGAGGATACCGTGGTTGGGCAATTTATTGCAGAGCTGCTACAGCTTCATGAGACTGAACATCGTGGGCTCCTTCTACCGTMGATGGTCAGAGGGGGGTCATCCAGAAAGCCAGTCAGAAGGAAGTGGAATTGCAGTTTTCCCACTTCCATCTCTCTCTGGCTCATCTCTCTGCACTGACCGTGCAGGGAGGCGCTTGTGAAATCATCCTTGTTATGTTAATACTGTGTGTTGGGCATGCCGTTATCCTTTGAAGATGTGGCATGATGCGCCATAAGCCTCTTGGATTTCACGGCTCCGTAGCAAAGGTCCCCGCGAGAGAGCGGGCCGGGGTTAACAGCAGAGGCCTTCATAGCACAGACCAGCCCGCCATGCAAGCACACATCGCAGAGGGACAGTCCCTGCTCCCTGCAGGAAGGCGACCGGAGGGGCTGCGGAGAGGCCAGCTGAGGCTATCACAGAGAGACGGGTGTGTTTCACACACCTAAAGCATGCCATCAACCCTGAGAAATACCAAGAAGATAACAAAGAAGTGAAAAATACATTTGCAGTCCGTGCCAGGGAGCAAAGGAGGAGCAGAGGTAAAGGACTTGCTCCAGGGCCTCCTCCTCCAGTTGAGGAGGCTGTGTCCAAGGAGTGATTTATTACTAGAATACCACACCAATGTGAGCCAGGAAGCAGTAGTCAAGACGGTGTGTCTGTACTGAATCTGGTCAGAAGTTTCAAATAAAAATTCCGTGAACAAGTTATTTCTTCAGAGGTGAAACTGAAGCAATGAGATTCCAATACTACCTGCTGYCAATTAAGGGCTGGTAATGCCCTGCATGGGTGAATCTCATCTATATGTTTGTATCGTGGATGTTTGTCAAATATACAGACTTTACAGCTCTGAAGATACACACTTTGCACTGGAGTGTCAGGGAATTCCTGCAGCCAGGAAATTTTTAAACCTTTAAAAGAGAAAATAACCAGTTAGTTGGGTGTAGCATATGCGTGAGAGGGAAGGCGAGTTGGAACAGTCTCCATGTACATGAGGGATGAATAAGGACGGCTTCAAGAAGGGAGCTGAAGCCAAGAAGAGGTTGGGTCTGACAAATGCAACCCGAGGCAGAAAAGCCTGCGGGAAGAAACAGGTTCCTGACTGTATAGGTCAGAACTGTGCCTACMGTAATATGGCTGGATGCAAAGAGAAARACAGGYGGACAGATCGTTTAGAATTGACTTYTGTGTAATGAAATTAGAAGCCAGCTTTTCTTCCATTTATACATGATGCCTTTTGCAAATGCCTGTAACTATTGTCCATTTATAATGTTGTAAGCAAATAGCTTCCATTGCACGTAACTGAAAYCAAGTTAAACGGGATGTCAGCCTTTGGACAACATCGCAGAATGTTAGCCATGAGGCAGTTRTATTCCTTCCAAGTAGGAAACTGAAATTTCTAATGAGGACATTGCATTCCAATGGCATAGGACGTTTCTTCACAAAAGGTGTGCAGGCCGGTTTGAGATCTGGGTTCACGTGGGTCAGGAAAGACATTTCTTCTAGTGATAACTCTCTCTGCATGTGACACGCAGCAGTCCCAAGGGTRTATTTAACAACTGCCAGCTCTTCATACCTCTTAGCATCCTTTTTCATTTATTGTAAGARAGCATTAGGAATTCTTCTCCAGCCTGCCTTCTATACAACAAGCATTATTATACCCATTACTGAGATAATTGCAGTGAGCAGTCATGGTTTTAATACTTATCATGTCAGCTCTTTAAAAGAAATACATGTAAGTATTAAATAATATAGCTATAGTAACCAGTATTTTAAATGCAATTCAGATATTCTAATGAAATAAAASTATTCTGTAGGCTCACAATGTTAAAGTGCAACACACACAAAAAAAGAATTGTAGTGTAATTGTAAGGAAGGCAAAATATTTATTACATTTAAAATTAAGGGACAGTTCTTCCAACTGTTGTTAGACAAACCATTCAATAACATAAAAACAAGCTACACCTTCCMATTGAATCTTATTTTGAGTAGAATTACAACTTGAACTTAACATATAAACAGAAGAATAGAGTATAAACCTCAACCAGGAGGATATACAGGAAAGAGAAAGGACACAAAAGAGGATATGGCATGTTAAATTCAACAGACACTTCCACAACTCTCACATATATCTAATACTAGGCAAAYTAATTCAAAACAGAGACACAGACTAAGAAGATACTCTCATACKCTGTATGATTCACACTTTTCCTTGTGAGGAAAGAAAAGACTTTCCAGAAAGTGTTATATAACACAAAAACTCATCATATATTTCTAACTGAAAAAAAACATAAAGAGGTGAGGGAACTAAAGACCCAGGAGCTCATAAGAATACAGTTATATGGCACAAACAAAYCACTATTCYATAGTAAAATGTATTGAAAAGATAAAGATCWATTCAATTCACCATCAAATCATTTCCTTTTTCGCCTTATGTTTTTAATACGACAAACACCATTTTAGAAATGTTTCCCGTCTCACACACTGTTGGAAAAGGCGAGGGACGTGGTGTGGGACAGTGGCAGTGGGACGGGAGGGTGCCTTGTGCTCGCTCCTCTTTGGYTGTGCTGCCGTGCCAGGCTCCCGCAGCCGGCTATTGGGCGCACGGTGGGAATGTGAGCCCGGGCTTTTAGCCTTCTTTCCTTCTTCTTGCCTTTGCCTCTCTGCACATCTGTTTCYCTGGCCTAACAGAGCAGCTCCTAGCAGTGTAGGACCTCGCCTAACAGATCTCTGAGGTGACATCCAGTGCACTGCATACTAATAAAACCCCCGAACCCCTGAACTGCTTCRTTTTGGCTCCAGCTGGGATATTTGCTAAAAGCTTCCTGCCACTGAGAGACTGCAGTGGTGGCTTCAAATGTATTACAACCCTCAGCCAGCTGTAAACAATAAGTGTGTTAAATGAATCAGGCCAGCTCTAAAACAAAACTTGGGGAATGCATTTTTTGCTTGGAATGAGACTAAATCTGAACTATAATTCTGTCCAAACCATTAAACTGCAACTGTAGTGGATTTGAAAAGGCAACTGGGATTACTGAACAAGATAAAGGCCAATGATGGAAAGCCCTCCTGATGAAGAAATATCAAATAGATGTATATTTATACTTAGGAAGTTGCTGCAGAAAGTTACCACAATGTGAGTCAGTGATTAGGGTGTAGGAAATAWGGAATAATTTAATTATTTCTCCCAGAGGAGCCTAGCATGAGAAKTCAGCATATCAGGAAGTTTTTGTGTGGTACCCATCAGCCTCAAACAAGTAATGGATCATACATGAGGAAAAACTTACAGTTAATGACTGGARATTGTAGTGCTAACAAGGAAAAACTAAAGCAAATTCAATGAAGCAGAAACAGAAAATGTGCTRTTTAGGAAGACTTGTCCAGGAGATACAGATTAGGATCACAGTGACTAACTGAAATGGCAAAAGTACATGCAGCCAGTTGATCTGCTGATGGCCAGGATTGGTATTGAAAGGAGATTCCCAGRTATTCCCAGGTAAATCCAGGAAAGGATTTCCCCGGGTATTTGCAGGTAAAGTCTTCTTGTTGGTACAGTTGCTGACAAAAAAAAAAAATTTTTTTGAGAGAAACTACATAACATTTATAGTAATTAGAATATGCAAATTATAAGCCCTAGTTTTAGATTATCTTCCTAAATATCAGGTGATTTATAACTTGTGTAACTTGAGTAACTTTTGAAATTGCARGTCTTCTGACAAGAAATGGGCTTGTCCTGACAGCAGCAAAATGTGATGCTTCGCCAGCTGCACTGAGGCAACTAAAATAACAGCAGAGATTTTCAGATCAGGAAAAACTGGCCCTCGAGTCATTTTCGTA
This sequence comes from Eudromia elegans, assembly GCA_003342815.1. Taxonomy (NCBI): domain Eukaryota; kingdom Metazoa; phylum Chordata; class Aves; order Tinamiformes; family Tinamidae; genus Eudromia; species Eudromia elegans. The sequence goes on along the minus strand of PTEX01000005.1, from coordinate 8,419,293 downwards.
ATGCTCAGCTAAACTTCCAGCTGGAAACATCAAACATCTTCCCTATTGCCAAGTCCTTACCAGTTTCAATGAACGGAATAAGTCTTGAGTTTTTGATTTGATTTGATTTGATTTGATTTTTGGCTCATGTCTAGACCCAAATATCAACTTCTGCTGCCATAGGAAGCTGAAGTCAAGGTAGAAGTTGGAGTAGTGCTGCCTTCACATTGCCCAGTTGCACTCCCCCATGAATGTGTCAACATTTCAGTTCATTTTTTCATATGATAATCCTTTGCACTGTTAGCATTTAGGACTTCAGTAAAATGAAACCTTGTTTGTAGAAAGGAGTAGCTACTTTAACATAGGCACAATTTAAATTTTAGTATAAAATATGAAGTTCAAAGAGGTCATTTTTTCTGACTTTTAACAAGAAAGTTAAACTATGTAATTTTGCTTTCCTTAAAAGCTTGTTCAAACAACGGACATCAGAAAAAAAGAAATCAACATCATTGTTTCACCAATAGGCAAACATTTGGAACATTTAATGCAGTAAAAAACTAGAATTCAAGATGCCTTCATTTTCCTACCCCTCCTACACTCAGCCCATCTGGAACACATTCTGACTCCATAATTTGGAACACATGATACAACTATTGATCAGCCATTTCTTAAAACAGCACCATTAGCAAGACAGTAATAAGTGTCCCTGTCACATAAAGTTAAACAGTTGCATGAACTGATTTTTCAGAGTTGTGCAAGATGGCTTTATTCCTGTTATTTTCTTGGGTTTGGTTGTTAAATTGATTTTTTTGCTATAGTGCCTTAATTCTTGTTCTCTAATCAACAGCACTCATAGGACTTGTAACACTACAACACTCAGTTGAAGTACTGTAAAAATCATCCAAGTTTTCAAGTTATTCAGGGACAGTATTTTAGTTCACAGTTTTGTCTTTGAATCTGACACTGGCCATTACCAAATGGTGAGATTTACTTGCTTGTTCATGCAGAAAAATAATCTCTGTCATCAATAATATCAGAATAGCCAAAATTATTATTATGATCTGAGCCTTTCATTTTGCAGAGTTATRGCCTGTTTTCAAGCTCAGGCTAAGCAAAGTTTTATCATAGCCTTTGAAAATCAGTCTTTTCTTTGTCATAGGGCTGGRTAGATTTGGCTGGGAAAAAAAATGATAGATATTGCTGTAGTGTAACCTTATTCTGAAAACAGAGAATAATATTGTGCCTAGTACTTCCCTGCTCATGCAACACAGTTTGACAGACAGGATTTTCGAACTAGTATTGCCTTTGCCAACAATGAATTTTAATCAAGTATTTCATGTCACTTCCCCCTATTTCCAGCACAGCAATGAAACACAAAATTCCATGTATTAGTAAGAATTATAAATGCAAAGCTGTGGGAGCTGAAATCTCAAATTTGAGATTCACCATCTGCTTTTCCTACACAATGAAAATGCAGTCTTGTCCAGGACCACTTTATTCTTTCTCCTGTTCACATAAAAGAAAATAATCTACAAATTGGGCTTGTACAGATTTCTTCTAAACCAGGCTTGTTCATGTGACAATATCTCTGGCTAAATGATTCTTGTGCACCATGACTCGATTGCTCAACAACCGACTCCTCATGTTTGTCTGGTTGTTTACTCACTTTCCCTTTACAGCAAGAGAGTAAGAACATGCTGTGACCTCATTATGACACATGCCGAAAAAAATGCCTGTGTGTCATCGTGAGGTTCAAAAACCCCATGCAATATTTGTGGAGAACTCACATGTGCTGCTATGAGGCCCAGAAAGCTCATTTCTTCCCAAATGTCGTGTCTTGTTCCACAGTGCAAAACCAGAGAAGCAGGAGAAGGGAACACGACCACAAGGAACTGAATCCTTGTCCTATATCCTTAGTATCTTGCATGCCAGAGGGTCTCTCTTGGAGAAGGTGACCCTAGCTCAAGAGCTGTAGTTGGCAATGACCTTCATAGATCTTAAATATGCAGGTAAAGTGGTAGACTGGATCTCAACATCTAAAATGCTGTGCTTGAATACTTGAATGCCAACTACCCAAGTTATTCTTCATCTCCTGAAATAAAACCAATTGCTTGCATTTGAGGTGTGCTGCTGCTCCTGTAAGGCCTGCACTAGGGTCCTACCCTGCCATTCTACGTTYGTGCTCATGCTGCTCATCTGCAACCACCTCCGTGTGAGGACTGAGCCACAGGGCAGGACCCTCGGGTTTATCAAACACAGCTGCAGCTTGGATGATAAACTCAGCAGAGCAGGTTTCTGTTTCCTGAGGGCATTAGTGACTGCTGAAAAGTTATCTCATCCTCTGCCTCTGTCAAAAATGGCAAGTGTGTCAGCACTACGTGAAGGATTTGATTCACAAAGTCCAGATCTTCCCAAAATCGAGTAGCCAAGAAGCACAAGAAGAAATGATGCATTGTCATGTTATTCAAACTTTGTGAAAGAATAATTAATTTTTGTTAGTCCTTTTCACCTTGTAAGATCCCTGAATATGTGGACAATTTCTTAAACTTAACTGTCTCTGTTGTCACAGAATCACACAATGGTTAAGGTTGGAAGGGACCTCTAGAGATCATCTAGCCCAACCCTCCTGCTCAAGCAGGGATAGTTTAAGAAGGCTCTCTGCATCCCTCCGTGCWTCTCAAATCATCATGACTCACTTTTTTAAAAAGAAAAAAAAAAAACGCTGTTGGACAGATTCCCTTTTCATCTCTGTGACTGGAAAAGACAGAGAAGAATTTCCAATGGATAAACTGCCTCATTGGTAGTAAGTAGCTCAGACCATAGCTCAGACCATGCTGCAATGAAAGGACTACGTCCCCCCAGCAAGTAGCTCACCCACATCAGTGGCCCTGAAAGAGGGCTCACAGATGTATGGTGCTATCACTGACCTCCTCTCCTAGATAACTCAGGGCTGTGACTGAGCACCAGAAATAAGAAAGATARCATCTAATACAGACAACTGTGACCTGGCATTTTAGCATGGTTTTCCAAATTATGGTATTCAAAACTCCTGCTTTACTACTGGCAACTGCTTCAATTGCATAGAATGAATTAATTCAACATTCTGAATGATTGCCAGTTTTACAGAACAATCCCTTAATATGCAGAAACTCAATTATAAGCACAGAAGAGGGCATCTACTGAAGCTATATTGAGCTGTGTTAACATCAGTGCCAACTATAATAAGAAATGAACACGATAAGTCTAATAATTATGACAATATTGGCTTAATGTGTTATATACAGGAATAGGACTAGTGCAATTTTGAGTGAGGTTCCATTAAATTTGCCACAAATGAATATGGATACTTAGACAGGTCTGTAACAGTATTTTATCCAGTCTATAATATTTATTCTGCATTTCCTGAAAGTTCCCTTTCATATTTCAGGGCATACTTCAATGAACTACAAAACATACTACATTTGAAAATGACCTGCTCATAGCACTAYGTTMTCAGAGCTAGAAAATGAATTATTTCAAAGAATTTCCCCTTACAGTACAAGTAATTTTGATGTCTTGGAGTGTGAGCAAGGAATGGGATCCGAAGTACATTTCTTTAATTAATTTTAAGGCAAGCTTGTAACACATATTATGCTATTYTTCAGTGTAGTGGACACATTTCAGACAGTCTATAAAAGGAAGAGGTAACAGTGTTGTACAGATTTCAATTACGGGATATCCTCCAGTGAAGATATTGTATACACACTGTTCTCGAACATTTTTTACCTTAGAATTATCAACTCTAATGTAATTAGCTTCCCAGGCTATAATGAATCTGTCATTCCTATTTCCTATGATAATGCTAATCCCTTCTCCTACAGGGTTAAAATRCATGATTCTTGCCACATAATCACTTTTCTTTTTGTAAAATATGASTGTTTTTCCTCAGACTGGTATCTGTGGTTTTACACAGAATAGAGGGCAATGACAGGCCTACAGGTGGGTTCCTGGGTGTACACTAGGGAAGGTGCACGGATGAAAAACAGTGTCTCTTGTTCCAGTAGAGAGCTTTCTTACCTTTCTTACCACCTCTCGGCCTGAAGGGTGAAAATGCAGTAAAGGAAGTACCGAGGAAGTTAGGGTCAGTAGAACAAAGAAGGGAGAGTTGCACCCATCCTTAGTGCAGGGCACAACTTCTGTTTTGAATCAGAAGTCTGAGCTTACACCATGTATTTATCCTGTGACTGAACAATTGCACATTTGCAAAGCATCMGGCTCATCCAGATTATTATTTTCAAGCTCAGGAAGACTTATTCTCATCTATCTCCTTTCTCCTGTGACACACTGGCCTAAGCATCAGGATTTCATTCCATGGGAAATRGATAGGGATCAGCACACAAAGTTTCTGCTTGCCTGGCAGCACTGCTGCTTTGTAGAAGTCAAAAAGACCCATCATAGAGGCTGTGATGGACTCTCTGCAATRCCTGGGATTGTCACTATAATCTACTGGCTTTTGACTGCTGGTGGACTTGCAAGATTTCTGACCTTACCATTTGTCTGCTCTAGCAATGGTCTCTGTATAACAGTTTGCATGGCAAATTTCATTCAAACATCTTCTTCGGAGGTGTAGAAAGCGGACTGGTATTTTGTGAACCTTGAAGACAAACTTCCTGGCCGTGCTGAAGGAAAGCAAAGTGAAACTTAAGGTTTCATAATGAGGGATGAGAATAGAGGAGCAGAGAAAGGGGTGAATAAAAATAAAACAAAGGCAGAAAGATGTTAGTGCCCTGAGGGCTCTGATGGGCCATAATTGCCTTATCCTGCCTCACAGAGGACCTCAGCTGAGGCACCTTCTGCCCATGGGCACAGGAGCTCCAGTTAGGCTGAAGCTTGGGCACCCCAGCCCTGCCTGAGGTAGGGTGTAGGTTTGCTGGTCTCCTGTTTTGTTTCTGGCCTAACACATCCTATTCCAGCAGGCTGGACCATGGCCCTGGCTCATTGCTTGTTGTGCCTGGGACAACTCATGGATGGATCCCTGTTACCAGCACCTGGCTCTGCCTGCCCTGCTCAGCCCTGGGGGTCTGTGCCCTGTGGATGAAGGCACTGCTTGTGCYGGGGTCACACTCAGCTCCTGGGTCCTTTCTGCAGCAGCCCTGCTCATGCTGCTTCCTGACTGCAAACCTCTACGTGTCCCAGAAAGACAGCGTGGTTATTCTGTAGATGAAAGAAATATCTGGCAAAAGTATGCAGGTCCAACTTGGAGTCATGGGGAAATTTTCTTCACCAAAAAAAAAAAAAAAGGCATATGAAATATAATAATATTTTTCATTTTTTTTAGATATGTTTCTTTCAAATGTGTTTCTTTTGTTCTTTTTAAGAGAAAAGTTTGTGTAAGGAAGGAAGAGCCTAATGATGCTTATGATCTAATATTCTGTGTTAAAACAAGCCATGTCTAACATTCTTACGTTATTTTTAAATTTTAGAATTTCCTAGATATAGGCAGTATAAGAAGGTACTTACAATATTTAAGGTTAAGAGTCAGCAGACAAGAATCTTGGAAAATCCAATGACTGAAATTCAAAGCTGGATATTCTTTTTTTTCCAAAATGTACAAGGCTTTGAAAAACTAATTATTGCATTAATCTATRTAACAGAAGGCATGTCTGATTTGTCTGCAGAGCATAGATGTCTCTGCCAAGAATATTTGTATCAGCTGTCTGCAGAGTGCGATTGCTTTAAGCAATATGTGCCTGTAAGCACATCTGCAAATATTGTTACTAATGAATTAACTACAGTTTTGGTAGAGGAATGTTCTATTACCTGACAATTTTGTGTACTCTTACCAAGTATATTCCCTTCTCTACCCTTGCCCTCTACAAGTAAAATAAAACTGAAAGTTCTAAAGTCAATATGTCAATAAAGGTAAGTGATCAAACAAGGCAGGGAAGGGAARACTGTCTTTTCTTTCTGCCTTGTTTAGTTCTGTGAATATTTGACACACAGATCATTTGTATGTCCTCTTTGCAAAACATCTAATTTTTCTTCTTTCAAGTAGCCAATGGCAGTTYATGCAGTTCCCAGAACTTGTAATTTAAGAAGCAGGAAAAGACGATGATCCGTTGCAAGAACCAGAGTGCAACTGGAGGTTGTGTTATCATAATCCCATTTCACACGGCTCGTTCTTGCATATCCAGCCAAACAGCTATTCTTTTAAAAATATTTTATCTCTATATAGATATTATAACTGTAAGTCTAGTGGTGAAAATAACAGACGTATCTCTAAGAGGCTTTGCAGTTTTCTGCTTGGAAATCTGCATTTATTTTCTCTCCTGTCTGGCCATCTTTCTATTATYGGCAGTGTTTTCAAAAATCAAAATGTTTTTAAGAAATTTTAAAAGCGTAATGATTAAATCTTCTTATCATAAATGCTAGCTAAAAGGCTTATGGTGATATAAATAATCCTTTTAAACCCATTGTCTGCTTTGAAAAACCTGCTTTCTTGGGATCTCCTCACATGCTAGTCACAGAGGAACAAGCACAAGAGGAAAAGAGACTTTGCGTCTTCATGGCAAAGATACGGTTTCATGCCAAATTTATTATCTTAAACAACTCCTTTGCTCATCAAGYTTTCCTACCAACTTTCCACAACTTGAATTTATAGGCAGAAATCATTTCTCCTTCAAGYGTTCCCTTCCCCTAGTTATTTCAGGCCACATCTTTTTGCCACGTTTGTGTTCCARACTGCAAGCAGTTTTCCAGAAGTGTCACCAGGCCAGCATGCAATGCCAATATCAGCRCTTCTCTCCTGGAAGTCTTTTCCTGATACATTCTGGAATCGTATTTGCTCTTTTCATGCCACATACAATGATGGGGCAATACTCATCAGCTCATGAGTCCAGCTTGCTCTTCTTCTCAGGCCCTTCTTCTATTTTCTTTCTAATTGAGCACGGGGCTTAAGGGAGAATTTCTATCAGACCCTAAGTACAACCTTGCACACTCCTTTTGTGCATTGAATTTCATGTCAGTTTTTCTCATACAGTAGTGATGGTTGTTTAGTTCTTCCTCTTTTTTTAATACTGCCTCCAACTTCAATGCTATCAGAATTTTAATGACTTTTTGAGGCATAGTCGTTGAATATCTCAAAGATCAGTCCTAAGACAGTGCTCAAAGCACAGTCTTTAACTGTTCTGTGACCCAATACATTCATTTCCATCATAGCCCATCACTGTCTCTTTTTTTTTCCCCAGTTTCTCATCCATTCTTCTATATTTTAGCAATTTCCCGTATAGCCCTTTGGGCTTTAGGAAGGCYATAAGGGAAGTCCTTGATTAACAAATTTTCACAGAATCCATCCATCTAAAAATTAATAACTTCAACAGCAATTTCAAGCATATTTCACCAAAGAAATGAGAAAAGAAATACAATATTATAGAAGACTGAAATCTATATCATTTCCATTTTTTTCCTAGAAAATTAGAAGGAGTTATCAGGTCAATCTGATCCCATCTYCCTGGTAAACCTTCATTACATTTCACCCTACTTTCCAGATACTTTCATGTCATAAATTATTTCCTTTTACAATCTGTGTACTTCAAGTGTATTAAAATATCTGCACTAAATGCCCTCGTTTTCCTTAATTCATGTGTTTCATTAGACTTCAAAGTTAGGATGATGTTCTGAATTTGGAGACTTCAAAGACTTTAAAGAAGAATCCCCTCTACACAAACAGAACAGGCGAACAAAAATTATCAACTGTTATGTTGCTTTATGTGCGGATTAAACCGTAAAACTGCTCAGACCTGATTTTTGCTGTTGTTGATGATCAGCATTTATTATTGCTAATGCACGTCACGTACCAGTTTTGAGAAGAAGCAACAACAAATGTGATATGTGGAGAAGACAAAAAGTTACACTCTATAGGTGGAAGTGTTAGGAATAAATTGAGTATCTTTGTCCCTTTAGCACTGCCTGAACCTGCCTCCYGGCCTCCCGGATTGGGATGGGTCTGCACTCAGGGGCTCCAAGCTGACCCTCTGGTCTGGGGCCAGGTCCATAATTCGTGAAAGGCTTCAGGATCTTCCCCTCATTTTGTGAACAAGGAGGAAACACGCGTTTGAAGTCAGCTTTGTGGTGTGGACYGTATCAGGTCTGGTCTATCGCACAGTTTCTGTTACCTCCTGCAGTAAATTGCAGCTTACGTTAAACAAATAAACAGAAGGCACCAGCTCAGTAGTGCTTTTCTGTTGCTTCAAAAGTGTTATGGGAATGATGAAAAGCAAAGCTACCGACATGATTAAATGTTATGAGAAATAGTATCGGAGGGTAGTGCCCAACTAGAGGGACATTATTCTTCATATAYACAAATAAAATAATTGTAAGGTCATTCAAGGTCATTGTAAGGAGAAATCATTCAGTGAGGTTTGTGAATATAGACTAGGTCTTGATTCTTAGCACTTCCTCTCTAAGCAGCTGAATTCTATTCAGGAATGCAACTTATCGGGTTGAGAAAACCAGGATTTTATAATTAGCAGTAGTTAATAAAGAAAATATGTCATTGTTTATTTACTGCCTTAATAAGCATAACACTGATATAATATTAAAAATGTATTCATATATGTATATATTACATATAAGTGTATATAAATATAAGATTAGAAGACATTATAGAGTGAGAAATTGATTAATGCTGTGATCCACATCAGGAGTTAATACAGGATGATTTTCACCAACGGGATTTGAATTCTTTTCTCTTCTATACCTATGTACTGTGCTGGATTTCATGGCTATTACTAATATTCATATTYGCCTAGAAAAAATATATAAACAAAATACATACAGTTTAATATTTGTCAAARCACATGCTGTTTTAGTAGGAAATTACAGGTATGAGCATAGAACGATGCAGCTAAATCAGCATGCATTATTTCAATTTGTGATGGTGAAATGAAAACTGCATGAAAATCTGTTTGAGCATGATAAGAACAGGACAAACATGCAGTGCGTGTTTTGCTTGAGATTGTCAGCATTTAATATCATGTGGCAGGCAACATGCTACAATCAAAGTGAGAACAGATGGTGGAAATACTAATGCTTTCCTGGACTRCAGAACCCAGTTGGACACTTCAGTTCTCAMCAAGGTCTACCATGCACATGTCATCCCGCAGTCAGCTGATAGACAAGCAGATGAAAGGTAAAGTTTCAGTAAGTTAAAACCACTGCATTGGCCATTTTAATTGCAGGTGAGGCAAATACATCATTCTGAATAAGCAGATGTCATCTGCTGAGATGTGTGTACAAACAACCAATGGGTAAGAAATATTGGATGATTTAATCCAAATTTAAAGGTATTTTACAGGGCAGGGAAAGATCTCTGGGCTCCCTTTTTAGAAAATAAAGAAAGAGAGAGAAAAAAAAAGCAAACAACAAAAGGAAAACAAGATTGAAGGACATCAGCAAAGCAACAATACAAATTCCTGTGTGGTAAGACTCTGAACTTCATTCCTGATGTCTGTACTTACATTCCAAACTGCCATCTCAGCTGGCAACATATGTCACTGAGTACTACATAAAAGCCTTTGAATGGTTAGATGGAGGGAATCTCTGATGGGAGATAACAATACAACATAAAGTCAAGCAGGCAGGAATAAAAGAAGAAAATAACCTGGACAAAAGACTGAAACTACTAGTGCAGCAAGGTGAGCAAGGGGAACAAGGTAAGAAATAAGATCAGGCTGCTGAGCAGGACGGAGCTATGAGATACCTTCAAATCCAGCTGGAGACATTTGATCCGTACAGTGGAAAAGAGTGAAAAGCGGAAACAACGGGCGCATGTAGTGAGGTGCTCTGCTTTGGACGAATGGCAGTGGAGTGAGGCACTTCCCAGTGAAACTACAGGTGAAGCCCCAGCACTGAGGGAGGAAAGATGCCTGAAGGACAGCGAGGACGTTAACCTTTCCACAGGGAACTGCTATGGATGTAAGGAAAGAGCAGAAAGAAAGCGATGGGCGAGTCAGGATCTAGATGAGGGGGCAGTCCCCTACTCCACAAGCCTGAGCAATGACAGGGAGCTGTTGTTGGCAGCACAAGGCAGCAGCAAGAGGACAAGCAATAAGAAGCTTGGTTTTATCAAGGCTAAGCTTGAGCCGCTCAGAAATCATGCACTGACGTGTCAAAGACGGGGTGTACCACAGAACCAGGCACACCATGCACGGACGGTGTGGGTTAATGAATCACCAGCGAAGAAACAGCAACTGAAAKCATGCCAGGAGTCATCCCAGCAGGACTGATACATGAAACAGGCGGTTGAGCACAAAACCACAAACTTCCCTCTTTTCTCTGGAACATTTGCTCTCTTTGGCCCAAGCAGTATAGCTGCTTTTAAAGCTACCAGGATAACGTATCAGAACAGAAATTCAACTACATCCAAACAGGCTGTGCCTCCCCAGGCTCCATGGGGGACACAAATCCACTATTTTCAGTCAGTCCTTCTGCAGATGTGGTTGTAAAGAATAAAACCACAACATGCAGTATTGCCAGCAGCCTGGAAGGAACTTCAAAGAGGAAGCAGCAATGGGGAAGAAATGTGTAAAAATGCAGTTAAATAAGTAGATGTTTTGAATAATATAAACAAAGGAAAAATAGCTGGTTGGTGAGAATMCCTTCTGGTGCTCCATTCCTTCTTGCAAGCACTCTCTTCTAGAGACGTGTTTGTGTTCTAAGACGTGTTTGTGTTTGAAGCAAGCCTAACTTCTTCACTGTTAATCAGGAGGATGGCACTGGCTTCACATATCATCYTCTATCTCAGCTGTTTGAGTATTGAAAGCCTTGTGCCTACTTAGAGCTTATCTTTTATCCACCTTTTTTTTTTTTTCTATTCTCTTACTTTGTAGAATTAGCAGGAACTTTTTCACTTCAAATTCGTATTTTTCTGACTTGAATTTCTACATTTCCAGAATTTTCCTAAAAGTGTAAAAGCTTCCCTTTTTTTTTTTTTTTTTAAAGAAAAAGGTATGCCTACAATTATGTTCATAATTCTACTGTGATCCAACTTCTTTGGAGGGGCATTATTTTGGTTTAGGTTTTCTGATATATGCAAGCTTGATTTATTTCCAATTAAGATCGTTTTATTTTGCCTTATAATTGAAAATGCATCCAGTATACAACAGAAATACAGGAAATCAAATTACTTCTCCCAAATCTTAAAGACTGAAAACATATCTGTAAGTAATTTTTTATATAAAGTGTCAGTGATGAGAAAATTTATTTTAAAAAAATAAAATTAGAATATATATATTTATATTAAGGAACTCTATTTTAGAGTATTTCCATATGGCAGACTTTATTATTCAAAAATTCTATCACTATAGACAATAGATTATAAAAACTAAAAAGAACATAAGCAAATATTCAGAAAGGGAATAAAGTAAACTGGTTCCTCATCTGCTGAAACAGTAACATTTATGTATGTTAATCTGCCTTCTGGAAGGGTGCTTTTAAGATAAACAGCAAATAGCTCGGCATTATGAACGCAATCCTGCCATGCGTCTCTACAGGAAAACTTAAAAAGAGCCTGCAGCCTCATTATTTTCCAGGTACGTTGTCTACCTGCATTAATTTAGAATTAACCATAGGGAATACATACAAGTCTCATACCCACCAGTGAATAGCAGCCATCATAAGGATTCTCTGTACCTTCCAGTCTCAGTAGAGAACAACAAGTTTATTTTGGTAGTTTATATAAAGTTCATCATAGATCAGAATTCTTGTACTGGATGGTTTAAAACTSAGCCGAAAATCCCAGGAGAAACAATAAGCAGGATGAATGAGCTCAGTAAGTGCAGACTCTGCATGTCTAGGTTATACAGGAAATAGAGATAGGCTATAAAATACAGGTATGTATTTTATACCTAATTGGCTCTACATTTAACAGGGTTGCTGTTACTGGGGCTTCTCGTTCTGAACAGGGGCTCTCCCTGCAGACACACGCTGGTTAGTGATGCCGTTCATTGAAATCTGAGGCACGGAGTCCTTCAGACTGCAAGAACCCTTCAAACCGAATTCCTGTGTCCTTCCCGCTTCACTAAACTCTCCTGTTGTGCAGTATTTGCTTTCAGGAAAAGATTCTGGGCCATAATTGGCTATTATTTTTCATTTTTGCTCACTACACACTGACATTAGACGTTCGACAAAGGCTGGATTTTTAAGAAGAAAGCTTTATAAGCAGGCAGCAGTCACTCTGCTTTAAAGGATTATACCTTAAAAGAGTAAAAATAAAACAACTGTGATTCTATCAGGCATAGATCACAAGAGCAAATAAAAATGTGGACTGCGGATAAGGGGTAAACAGCAATGACAAAGGACTTTTCTTTATACAAGGCCAAACTCTCCAGGATATTGACATTCTGCTATGTCACTGAATCAATCGGTCTGTCTGGGCTGTCTCTCCAGGTCTTARACTGCAGAAGGAAATGGCACGAAGATCCTATGCAGGAAATCTTGTGTCAAACAGGAGATACTTCTTCCCCAGTACTGCAAAGGAGGTAATTGAAGAGATTCCACAGAAACCAGGAGCACACAGGGGRAAAAAAAAAGAAAAAAAAAATGTCCTTTAGTCCTGTAAGTCAGGTATATTAGGTTACAGAGATTATAGCTTTGTCCCCTCTACCCTCCTTAAGACAAGGATTCTCCCTCCTCTGCAGTCAACCCTGGCACTGTGCATGTTTGGGAACAGTGAGGAAGTATCCCGGGAGTTGGAATATTTTCAGCGTTGTCTCCCTAGCTTGTGCTAGGTTAAGCACGTAAGACCAACACCAATAAAACAGCCGCAGAGACCAGCAAAGCTGGTCGCTGGTCATAACCTTCACACCCAATTCCAATGCCTCCGTTTCATTAAGGAGACGCATACTCGTCATGCTGTTTTCACTGTGACCTCAGTCACAGAGGCACTGTGCATCCCACCCATCTCACAGGCACAAGCACACAGGACGTCAGTGCAACATACCCGGCCACGGCCTATGAAGCTGCCGCCTCAAATCTAACGCCCATTAGAAGAACGAGCTTTAGGAGACTGTGCGGGGAGGARAGTGTGATGTTGGTAGGAAAACAGGACAACGGAGAACAGGATTCCTGTGCGAAGACCCAAAGGGCTGGGTCCCGGTGAGCTGATCGGTGGCCCGGGCACTAGATGTCGTTGCCGCCGCATCTGCCCGTGAACCAGCTTGCTCCTGCCACAYGCCTGCTGTTGGGGGCCCTGCTGGCAGAGGCCTCTCATTTGCAATATAAATGATTGTAAACCTTTTGCTCTTGTTGCTGTAAATACCCGTGCCCTTTTCTTCAGCCTGTTTATTGCACTACCATTTCAGGCTGATGCCTGAGCAGCGGGGATCAGTGAGGAAAAGAGCCACAGGTACAGGGAATCCCACAGTTCCCAGGAAAGCCCCCAGTGCCGAGCAGGGATGTCACACACAGAGCCTTGGCACTGTGCTATGCCTGCATATATAAACATATACATACGCAGATACCTTTGTCAATGCATGTTGAAGGTTCATGCACAGCGTTCTTTGGAAATCACAGGACAGCATCCTCTCACATTAGTATGCCTTGCTTTTGGCTTTGAGATGAAAGACTTTTTTCAGGCGTATCAGAGCATCATTGCCTGCCCAGTTCACGTTCAGGGTTAAAGAATTCTCATCTTTCATCATGCTGCCAAGAGAATTCCCCCTTTCTCACTCATATTGACCAACCTGCAGAAGGGAAAACAAAAGTTTTATTAGTGAACAAAATGTAGAAAATAATCCTATATAATTGGGAGCTGAAGTGTCTTGATTAGGAGAGGAAAAACTGCAGTGAAACATCCAACCAATACAGTAGCTGGTCACTAACAAAGCTTTTCTAGACATGCAGGAAAAAGTGAGGTTGTAGATGATGAGGGAATTACTGAGCTGTTAGAAATATACTGAGCTGTTAGAAACACTTTCTTTCAATCTTCAAGAATCAGATATTTGAGTTTCCTCTGGTATTGAAAATCTTTATCTTTAGAGACCCTGGTATTATTTACCATAAAACTCTCTTGTAGTGTTTAATGAAAATTAAAAATGAGTAATCCCAGAATTTGATTAAATAGACTTTTGTACTCTCAGTTCTACTCACAGTTTCACACTTCTCACCCACCTTTTGAAGAATGCATCAAAACAAAGAATTTAACTGAAAGTGGTATATTTCTGAATCCAAAGAATCCAAGAGATTTTGTTGTTTCCAGGCCCAAAGGAGGGTCACAAAGACAGTAAGGGGCCAGCAGCCCACTCTGATGAAAAGAAACTGAGGAACCTGCACTTGTTCAGCCTGCACGAGAGAGAGCTTCAGGGAGACCTCACAGCAGCCTTCCAGCACACACAAGGAGGTTACAAGGAAGGCAGAGCCACGCTCTTGACAGAAGTACACAACAGGAAAACACGGGACACAAATTAAAACAGAGGATCACAAATTAAAACAGGGGAGGTTCTGACTTGATATAAAGGAGAAAAAAGAAAAAAAAAAAAGGCACTGTAAAGAAAAGAGAGCATTGTAGCAGGTTGCTGTAGGAGCTGAGGAATCCCCATCTGTGGAGGTTTTCTGGATCCTGAGCARCCTGGTSTGAATTCAGCTCTGGCCCCKGCTTTGAGCAAAAGCTGACACTAGAGACCTCCCAAGGTTTCCATCTGTTTTTGAGGCTATCTCTAAACCAGAAGTCCCGCTGTAACCACAGGCAGCACAGGGCTGAACCAAAGCAGCAGGTTCTGCTGAGATTCCGCAGGTTAGTGCGGCCGCCCAGCCTCTGGATCACTGTCACACGAGACGTATCGGGCTTGTTTCTGCTAGCACAAAACAGTAACACAACTCCTCATCTTCCCTGAGCTTTTATCCCTGTCTGTGAAACAGGAGTAGCGCAACTCCTTCTCTCACCTCTGCCTGTGCCTGTCTTCGCCTCTCCCTAACTGTTGTGGCAGTATCTAATGCAGCTCAGCTGAGTTAGGGCTTCTCATCACAGCAAGAGCACAAACAAATAGGCAAAATCATGGGAGTGCCAAGTTAGAACTCCAGGAGTGTTTCCATAGGTTAAARGCTGCCAATTGCAGTTTTTAGCTATGACTTCAAGGATTAGGATTTTTCATAAATCAGACGATCCAAGAAACTGCTGTTCTCAGATACTAGTGAACCTGAACCACTTGTAATAAAATTCTACATTATTTATCATCTACAKAGTGGGCATAATCTATCGAATTTACCCACATTTCCTTCTCAAATAAAGTTTATTGAAATATCAAGAGAGCATTCTCTTGTACTAGTGAGGTTCTTAGTAGCCTCTTTTGATACCTTTTCCTAAAACTGTGGCAATCTCATTATGCTCTTGTCAATCTGTCAGAATACTCTTTCTATCAATTTTTATTGGTATGGTTATGGTATAACAGCATTTTGGCAGCATCTCAAACTGTATCTTTAATTTCATGACCTTTATTTTTATTCTCAAAATAATGCTTATGCCATTGTGCACAACTTCGGGTAACATAAGGTAATTCCTAATGGGAAATTTTCTCCTTTTGGTCCTAAACACATTCTACTGTGTTTGAGGCTAATCAATATAAAGACACTGTACATTAACTTTGCCAGTTCTGAAGCACTGTTAGTCTTCTTTACTCATTACTGCAGCTAAAGGAAGGAATTTGGCAAACATAAAACTCCTGAAACTTTACCCCTGAAACCTTTAGGATATGAGAGAAACCATCATGGGGACTCCTTTCTTTACTGCAGTGAATCAGACTGAGCATCATGATTTGTCCCAGTAAAGTCTAGATTGCTTTGGAGATACACTGTACTTCCCTCATCCCTAAACAAGACTTAGTGGTTTTACAGGAAAGCTTTCTTTGCTTCACTCAGAGAGGCCATCCAATGCATCTTCAGTGGTGTCAAGTGTGGATGATTTATCCTGTGTATTCTTGTTGTTCTTGAGAGCTTAATGCAGTAGGAGGCTGCAGGAAGAGAGCAGCAAACATGCCTGACCTCACTTTAACACAAAGAAGAAATCCTGTGTTTTAAGCCTGCTATGCTTTGCTGCCTAAAGTACCCCAACAAGGTGGGTAAGTGCTTGCCCAGGAGTAGCTACTCCATCTGCAATTTCTGCAGAGCAGTCACGCCCCAGAATACTGGGGGACACTCAGGCCATTTCATTAACTCTAGAGGGAAACAGTTTGGTTTCCTCAGATTCACAGTGTGTGGAAGAGACATTGCTACAACATTGACTCATTTACTTATTCTTGGCCTCTACCTAGACGCAGACATACATTATCTGCGTATCTCAAACCCTTCATTCACATGCAGTCCTCTTTCCTCCTGGGATGAAGCTGGGATGGAAGAAAAATAAACAAACAAATAAATAAACAAAAACACCCTCCTGCTATTTAAAATTTATGGCATCATTTCAGATAATCTTGGACTCATTTCTGAAKCTACTGGCACTTACCATTAAACTCACAGACCTGTAAAGAAAACAGAGCTCAAAGGAATTTGAGAAATCCCCTATCTCTGGTAAAAGGGCCTCTGAAGATCAGAAGAGCATTAAGAGCACTATCTCCCTCATGTTTGCTTAGCCTGCCAGCATCTCCTATCTCCCACTCCCGCAGTGAMGGAAGGCTTTCCGGAATGTGGGAAGAGTATCAGATGATGCCTGTCTACATGAAACACAGTTGCATCAAACACTGTTGTACTGAAGGTGTTGTCTTTTCATCAGTTTTAACAGCCCTTCCTAGAAAATATGCCTTCATAGCCAGAGTTTACTTTTATAAGTGCTCCATTACTAACAGYTAGTCTTCTTTTGAGGGGAAATGAAAGTGGCCTACCATATTCCTTAAGATAGTAATTTTCTATCTAAGTAGACCCTGGCCATACTTAGAATGTTTTCTGAGTGCTAAGACCCCGCTGTGACATATCCAGTCCTTAATGAATTTATTCTTTCAGGACAGAACAGCTCTATCATCAGGAGACAGAAAGGGCAAAGCAAAGGAAATGTAACACTACAGCCAGACTGGTGCTAGGAGCATATCTGGGGTTTACCCAGCACTAGGCCTGGATTGCTCGGGCTTAAGGCTAGGGTTAAGGCTAGGGTTGGGTTGAGAGAAAGCCGAGAGCCCCATGAGGAATGGGGATAGAAAGGGCAAGCCAAAGGAAATGGAGCGCTAAGGCCAGGCTGGTGCCCGGAGCGTACTTGGAGTTCAGCCAGCACAAGGYCTGGTCACCTCAGGCTTAGGGTTAAGGCTAGGTTTAGGGTCAAGAGAGAGAAAAAGCTAAGAACCCTATGGGGAGCAGGGCTAGAAAGGTCATGCCAAAGGGTAATGGCTACAAACTGAAAACCAGGTATTTTCGTGTGTATTTTAGGAAGCACTTCTTTAATGTTAGGGAGACAGAGCACTAGAGCAGGCAGCCCAGGGAGGTTGTGAATTTCTACTTCTTTGGAGATACTCAAAACCCAGCTGCATGCGATCCTGTGCAGCTCYAGATGTCCCTGCTTAAACAGGAGGCTGAGGTAGATGGTATCTAGAGGTTGATTTTATAGCTCTGTGATTTGAATTAAGCATTTGTATTARGCATCTGTAGGCTATCACCGCAGTRCTGATCCTACCTTTAAAAACACAAGGAAGTCAAAATGCACACGTTGAGTTTGGCATTCCCCTACTCTGCAACATCAAAAGTGGAGTGCCAGGATGCAAGTGATAATCCGAATGCCACGATATCAGTAAAATGAAATTGTGCCAGGATGTGGTAAGGCAGTCCATGTAAATACAAGCCCTTACATGAGGAAGTGAGGTTGCAAGTTGAAAAATCCAGCTGGCAAGACTGAGGCTCTGACACCAACTCACAGTAATCCTGAGCTGCAAATACAGAATCCACTCTCAATGTGCTTCTTGCGTGYTCCTTCCATGACTTAATCTCCTCTGCCTTTTTAAAGCTGACACTTCTGAGTGATCAGCTCACCACATGGGCAGTGACGACCATCAGAAGACAGAAAGGGCTCTTAAGGTTTGTCCTCASTTAGCATTCCCATTCTCACAGTGGTGTTCAGGAAGGGATTTTCTCTTCCATCATTCTTACTACAACTGTGGGCATTGACTAGTGCATTCTCACAGYTGGGAGCTGAGAATAAGGTAGGTAGTAGTCATTTCCTTCTTCCATTTTAAGTTTCACTCACACTAGTCTAAAACTGATAGCAGAATGACTGTTCCCTGCCAAGAATTGTCACTGCAGACTCTGCTACCAGGAAGGCTTTGGCATCCAAGGATTTTAAAGGGGCTCAGAAATGTGGATTCTTTCTAATTGTAGAAGCTCATAGAGTACAAGTAAAAATGATGACCCAAAAAAAAAAAAAAAGCACAACTCTGCTAAGCATATTTCTACTCTCTTACAAAGGAACCCAGTTCTTTCCCATACTCAATACTGTGGTATACTTAGCCATGTCAGAGTTATTACTGCCTTCCTAGTGCTGAGTCCTACAAAGACTGATGTTCTAAATTATGACCTTTGGGCACTAAATGTTCACAGCTAAGAATATATTAGGCCTATTAAGTCACCGTTCTTCATAGAAGGGAACAAGGATCTCAATAATTTAACAGTTCCTTTTGCCAGAAATGTTTTTAGACCACAGAACCTCAGCGTTCCTGAAATAGAAAGAGGAATAAAAAAAATCAAAAGCTTTCAGCTTACAATTTACTGTGGTACATTGGCTCATAAACCAAGTGATTAACAAAGATGTACAAAATCGATACTGAGTGCCCTAGAATAGGGGTGCTCTCTTCACATTTGAGTACAGTGCCTGGGTATTTGGGATTGAAGGAGGAAAAAGAATTGGCTCTCAGTTGCTTTTTTACATGTATGTAACAGCTGGGAAAAGCATAATGATCCAAGAATGGACATTTCAAGGCAAAACTGACTGTTAATGCAGAGCCAGACAGAAGGTCATAATTTGAATAATTTAGTCTAGATACTAAAGCACCGCCAACAAAAACAACTTCAAGTTTTCTTGTGAATCTGTGCTGTGATCTTGCGTCGCCTGTGCTCGGAGGCTCTTGTCTCTAGGCTCTCTCTTCTTAAGGAGTGCACCACAGACAGACCCTGCAATGAGAGTGGCACCATATGGGCATGGAGGACTCTTCTTGTTCCTGCAGAGAGCTCGTCCCACTGTTCAGTAACTAAACATGCCAAGCAGTTATCAAGAATGTGGGTAGATGAGGGAGCATAGACAGTCATACTGTGGACTCCCAGGATTACACCTGTAATCTCAGTAAATCCATTAAACCAAGAACCAGGTACAAATAGCAGCTATTTCTACACTGCTGGAGACTTCTGCCTCAAGAAGCCTCAAGAAGCYCTCTCTAGACACAAAGCCAAGTGGTGCATTACCTTTCCTCCACATTGCTCAAGCAGACAGGTTATTACTTATACATTATGTGCAGAGAGAGGCTCCAAATCTGCTAAACTCAGTGATGAAACATTTTATAGCACTCCCAACGAATGAAAAAATAGCTTGCACACATTTTGGAAACGAAATCCAGCATTGCAAATGACTGTATTATGCAAGTCATTTCAAAACTGGCTACTGTAATTTAAACGAAAGCAGTCAGTATTGAAACTATAAAAGGTTTTTTTCATGTCTGAGGAGCCAGTCTTTCAAGCAAAGCAAACTTTCATCTTAGATAACCGTGTTGTTTGACACTGACGGTTGAGATTTACCAACCTAGAAAATTATCTGTGTTTCTCTTACGTTCCTTTATATCTACATACCTGCATATCTTTTTAATGAGGATGGTATTTCACTTAACTCTAGCAATTAGAGGMTAACAGCAAACTAGATTTTGTTTGTTTGTTTTTCATTTAGCTTTGCTTTTAACAATCTTAATCTCAGTGTCTTACATTAGGTAAAAATAACAGCTCCTGCAAGACTCTTAAGTCTTTACTAAAGTCTAAAATACCAGATACTAAACATTATCTGGACATTCCTAAAAACATGAGATGGCCATGCTTCCTTTTTGCATATAACCMAATTAACAAGTTTTGTGAAGTCATTCATTTTATGTGCCTTTGTGACACATGTTTGACATGGATATAAACAGAACAGCAACAGGACTGTTTTCCTGAACGTGACTTAACACACTTAACACAGATGAACTTTTGAAAACTAAGCATTGTGGTCTATATGCACTGGTGAGAGCCAAGCAGGAAAACCAATCACTGTTAGTGATTGTGTCAGATTAGGATGGAAAGATACTTGCCATAGCGTGGCCATGTCCTGGTGTGTCCAACAAGGGAAACCACATCAACCCAGGAGTGAGTTTTCCATGGGAAATAGCCATGGAAGAATCACTTGTCCTAATGTTAGCATGGCAGGCAAGGATAATAATAACCACATTCAGTAACAGTATCAATTATCATGTTGTTATTCAATACCAATAATTTGTTATTGAAAAAAAATAGTGTACTTCGGAAACATTCAGGCCAGGTGTTAATGATTTTAGCAGCATGGAAGCCCTGGGTGTGCATGTGCCTTATGGGCAGTACAAACATGCCCCGTGCACTCTCCGTCAGCCCTGGGTAAGCACTGCCATTCTAGCAAAAGCCACATCAGGTTAATAAAGGCTTCTAAATGACATGTCACATGTACTTCTTTCATAGGAGGTCTGTGATCTGCACTGCATGACAATTTTCCTTGACAGCTAACTATATATTATAATTCTCTGCATTTATAAGAAGTCTTTCAYCCAAAGATCTCACAGAGCCTTATAAGAGGTGATTTTTTTTCTTATAATGACTTAGCAAAAAAMCAGATTTCATGGCCCAACTCTCCTGTTTTATTTATTCTTCAAAGCSATTTTCAATGAATAGGTATGTCCCATTTAACTGAAACCTAGGACTGCCTGAATTTCAGTCTACTCTCTCCCTGTTCTGGGAGAGAACATATGAAGAACACATATGAAGAACATTCATATGTGTCACRTAACAGCATAGGACTATTTGCTAACAAAACTTTCTAAAACTGGGATTAAGTGAGACCTAAAAGGTCTCGACAAAGGTCTCAAAGAATGCAAAATGTCTCAAAAGAACAAAATTCCTTTTTCTCTGAAGAGAAATTAATTTATTCTGTAGAAAAATGACTATACAGGAAACAAGCTTTCATTTGTATCTTTTTGGAAGATATTTAAGGGTAAACATATGATAAGGCATTACTGGTACATGTATCTACTTTTTAAACATGTTTGATTTAATTGAGCTAATTCTTGAAGTTAACAAATCAGTGTGTATGAATTCCAACCTAAAATAATCATCGCCATTACTGTAGTCATTCCTGTGACAGAACTGAAGATGCTACCACCCCTAGCAAGAGGTCTGAACCACAAACACAACCATTTCTAGAATTTTTCCTTTTCAGTGAGCTGTCATCCAACAGGGTGACCCACCGGACAACCTAACGTCCCTTCCAGGACATGCTGTCCTGTTTGTTGTCTAGTGAMAGGCCTGACAACTCGCCATCATTACCAATCATGCCAAAGTCCCTAGCAGGAACAGTAAGTTTTCCTTCTGAAAACCTAAAATTCCTCCTTATATGGTAACATTTGGCTAACGTAAAGTGATCCAACAGTTACGTGACTGCGGTCAGTCTCAGACACGTTATSACATATGTATATGCCTATGAGGGCTGTTTTCCTCCAATTCCAATTATTACATAGCCCAAAGTAATTGAAAAAATAATTAATTTCTTAGATATCTATGGTGCATAATATAGCAATTAGTAGATGCTTTAATAAGTAGTTTATTATCTCCTTACGTTATTTCTGTTATATAGTCAAATACTGCAGGACTTYGGTATATCTCTATAGATATTTGAACTCCTAACTCCTGTTTAAAGACCTAATTCTCAATGCCTTAAGTGGTAAGAAGGTAATTTAAATAGAATTTAGACATTTAATTGCGTTAAGCCTTTCTCTTTCTACATTAGTAGTTTCACCATCCCTTTCCAGACAAACCAGTGTTGATGGTTTTGGCTTGCAGCTCTTTAGGCTCTGTGAGACTTGCTGACTAAATGTCACCTCAAAAYTCAAGAGGTTTGGATGGTTAACAACTATATTTAGTGATCTAGTTTTAAAGCATCCATCACTTTTTTCTTTTTTCTTCTTTCTTCTTTTTTTATTAAAAAAAACTATCATAATGTCTGAATACAAAATAGCAGAGCTAGTAAGGCCTTGTGAAATTTCCCTATCACYCTTCATATGTGTTCTGCCACTTAGCACTGCATCTTTTGCATGTATATTAAAGTACTCTGAAGTAGAAAAATATTTTCTTTATGGACTCTATAGCAACTAACATATTCATAGAGCTTTGAACTTTATAGACCAATTACTGATCTATGCTATAAGTGGAAAACTATTGGAGAGAGACACAATGATTACATTGGGTTTTATATTCTGACCATGCAAGAACTATTTGATGTGCAACAGGAGAGGTTCCCTGACATTTAACGTGTACAGCCATTTAAGAAATGGGTTACAAATGGAGTTAATCTAATCCCATTTAAGGAGATTCTCATTTAAGAAGCTCTGGTTTGCCTTTCATCTGGGTCATCTTGGAAGACTCTACTAAAAAACTAAGATTAAGGAAGTACAGAAAACAAAGCTCTCCAAAGGCTATTTACATAGTTCAAAAACAGATTTTCATTACATGGAAAATGAGGCCAACCTGGTTGCAGTTCATTTCAAGTACGTCCTCATAAATGTTTCACAATTAACAATGTGAAACACAATTAAAATGCTTCACAATTAAGAGTTCCCTATGCTACACAGCATTGTCTCCTGAGTATGTAAACATGCTGGTGGTTTTATATGTTGGACTTGRGACACTATCTTCCAGGGCTCTCGGTACAGTTTTGTGGATTATATTTTTCCAGGTTACATCTTTACATCTTCAGATGTAAATTCTGCACCAGTCTCACTTCAGTAGCTCCCTGTAGTTAGATGGATTATTCTGTGACACTGCTGTATTTTATGGAGTATTTTGCCCTTTTTTTTTCTCTTCCTCTCTTGCCTATCAGGCTTTTATACTAACTTGCATATGTCAATCTTTGTCTACCTCATTTGCTTAATTAAGAGTAKGGTTCTGCTCTGCTAATGAGAACAAAACCTAACTCCTATAAAGTCTGTTMATACAGATTGGAAAATTAGTGTTATGTTTCTAATGCTTGGATAATAAATGAACTTAGAAGATTAGTATTAATATCTTGAGAAAAAAAGAACTTCTAATGACTCAAAATATAAAAAATATTATTTATATTACTAATTAGGCGGTAGGAACCTCAATAATACATGAATTATCAGTAAAAGGCTGAAGATCACCATTTTCAAATTTGGATGCCTCAGGGTAATTACTTGAAGCTGTTCCTGTAGGATGTCTGATTTTTGTATGTAACACACAAACACTATATTTAAAGGAGATCAAAAGGAGCTGCACACACTCAGTACACCTACAAAAGAGGGCTTCTTATGTACATGCCTAAATTGCATTCCTTAACACTCTCAATTTTGACATGYCTACTTTGGACTCAAGTTGTTAAAAACTGTAACACGAAAATTCAGGATACACTAAATGGCACAAGAGAGTTACTACATCCAGGAGAGCAGTATGTGACTGTAAAGTATCCCATGKTTTTTTCCTTTGGCTCTTACCCATGGCATCASCAGCATKCTACAGGGAGCAYYGAGTAAGTCATCAGTAAAATATCACAACTATAACAGAACAAGTAGTTGATTATCAGCTGCAAAGCCAACATGCAGCGAAGGGCACCATGATTCAAAATAAAATGTTGATGTCAAAACTGCTGATGCCCTTATGTGGCATCAGCAAATAAAGAACTATAGGGGAGACTGTCTAACTCTTAGGGGTCTCCCATGTGCACTGGTGACAGGTAGAAGGCAATATGGTTTTAGAAAGTAACGTCTGTCCATCATACTCTCATTTATATTTGGATATAGCTAAAATTATTTGCACAATCAGCAATAGCAGGGATTTTTGTTTGTCTCCCATGTGTTTTCACATTTCCTGTCACATCAGTAGCAGCACTATAACCAAACGCTACAGCTTTTCTTGTCAGCCCACATCAAGGATGRGCATTTAGAATGGAACACACTTTGTTTCTTGCTAGGTCTCATTACAAACAGTGTCTCTGGGAAGAATAAAACCTGACTGTTTTAGAAGTTATGTATTTCGTTTGTTGCTAGAAATCATACAGGAACAGTGTTCCTGTGTGGTAGCAGATGTGGAAAGATACCTAACACTGGAATGTCTACAGCATAGCAATCATAGTAACTAACCTATGACGTGTTCCATTACATGACAACTATGTCTTGTATTCCATAACATGATAACGGCTTCTTCTGTTCCCAGATGTAACAAAGATCCTCTTGGATGTCACTTAAGCTAGTTAGGAAGAAGACTTCATCTGCTTAACAATATTGGCAGTTGTAAACTGTCTCATATAATTCATTTTACTGCTGTTGTGAAATATAGTAGAGTGAAGAAGACTATTTCATATGTTTCAGTCAGTATAATTTTAAACAGAAGGAAACAGCGCAGTAGTCCACAACCTGTATCACACTACAGACAGGAGTCAAAGCTATCTATGTGAAGGCATAAAATACCTAAAATAGATTTGAAAATAATGTATTCAAGAAGTATTCTCTTGATATAAAGAGAATTTATACTTTCTTCCTGTGGAGGAGAATCCTGTAAGATAATTACACAACAGTCCTTCCATCGCTTTTAAATCCATTGGCTCTTCATTTCAATGGTTGCCCCCTTTAGAGGTGCAGAGGACCTAATTGCCACCCTAGGTAAGTGCCACCCCACTTGTAAGTTCATGCACCTCTGAAATTTTCTTTCCTACTCCTATGCTCCATTGACTGTGTAATTTAACTTGATTGTGTTATAAAACACCTTCTTTCTCCCAGCTGCTAATTATTTTGTCATCGCTTCTGATTTTTTTTTCTGATACACTGCCTAACAAAACAAAATGCTAAACTAGCTTTCTCCTTTCCTTTATACAGCTTRGAGCATTAGATATACATCTTTAATATTTGTTAATCTTATTGAAATCTCCTTCCCCAAAAAATAACCATKGTCCGGCATATCCACCAAAATTTGGTGCAACTCTCCTTGTATTGCTAGTAGCACCATCTAAATCCGCATTGATTCAAATGCAGAGACGGAAGAAGCTTCTGGGGAAGGGGACACTGTATCAGCACATAACTCAGTTTCAGAACATCTGCTACTAACACTATTWATCTTGGAAAAGACATTAAAGCTTTGGTCAATTCAAAAAAAAAAAAGAAAAAAAAATCCAAATAAGGTCCTCAGCCTAAAGTTTCAACACAGCTACACATTAGGCTTTTTAGGGCTCCTGTAGTTATTTTCAAGCCACACAGATCATACAGAGAACTGGGGATTCTGCAGCTCTTATCGTGATGAACTCTACCCGGGGGCATGGGAAACGGCCAAATGGTTGCTGTTCTAATAGTTTTATGACTCAAACGCTGAGATTTTCTCTTTGCTCTCTGACACCTCCAAGAACCTGTAAAAGAGAGAAATAACAAAAGTATAGTTCCATAACAGCTGAAGCTAATGTAAACCTTTATTTAAGAATTCCCACCCACCCTGCCATACATTCTCATCCCTTTGCACTAAACCTTGAGTTCATTGCCAGACTACTGTGAAACAATTAATTTGACTGAAAATTAACTTTGCATAAATGTTATTTGCTTTGRTTCAGTTCAGGTCTCTGATCATACACCCACATGAGCACCAGTATCTGCACAAGGGATGAGAAATACTCTGTTTTCTGGAAAAGCTACACGTGCAGGACTGCAGCAACCCAGAGTGAGGTTCTCTGAGACTGCAGTGGAACTTCATCATCACTCAGCCAGAACACATTTTGACTCCAAAATGATAGCCTGAAGTTCTGCCCAAACCCACGATATTTATTTTCACTAGTATTGGTAACAAATATTAATAACATATACCTAAACAACAGCTAAAATATTTACATGTTGACATCAGCAACTTTAAATACTAGTCATAATATCAGCAAGTATGATGTGTTTCACTATACAGAAATACTGACAACTTGTAGTTTTTATTTATTTTTATTTTTTTATTTTTGTTTGATTGCCGGGGCTATTTTTCAGCATTTAGACCTCAGGAAATAAAGATAAACCAGTTGCAGCCCGGAGAAAAATCACAGCACAAAGATGGATGTTATTTAACATTCCTTTTCAGAGAAGCTGATGGCTACTCAGCATCACACAGAACTTGTGCATAAATGCAATACTGTTAAGTGATGTGGAAACCCCAGAAGACTGTGAAATACTTTCTGAGGAGCTGTTAACATGTGCCTCAGGCCAAACTGCGAGCTGCAAATCTAAGGGGCGTGTTGTCATTAATATTCAAGTCACATTTGGCAGTGAGCAGGGGCGAAGAGTAAAGAAAGATCCCCCTCCCTATCCCCCTCCTGCCAGAAAAGTTGGCAAGTGCTTTATAAATTGGAAAATCCCTGTGTTGAGCAAYTGAAGAGCATAATCTTTACTGCCTTTCCATTTCTTCCTGAAATAATGGCCTGAAGTCCAATCTTTGGTCTAAACACCTTCTTCACACGATGTTGTCATTTACGCACATCGTTATCCCAGTGCTGSCCCCCCAGCCTCGGAGCATAAGACTGGATTCGGCTCTCAATACGTGAGTAACATCTTGGATGTCATGTGCCTGACGTGGAACATATACGTGCTTGGAAAAATGATGGTGTTGGTTATAAACCTTCTGGAATATAAACTGGTTGTTACCTATGGTTGTTACAATGTCTGGAAAGAAATTAGGTTGATAGTAATGTTCAAGCATATGATCACTGATAGTATAAACTTGGACTACGAGCACGTACCATGTACTAGCAGATGGTATATCCACACTCCCAAAAAAAAATAAGGCAAAACTAGGATTTCCAAAATGCTCAGAAGCATCACCTACTGCGTGCCAAGCCTCTGTCTGGGGGTGGCAGAGTTTGCAGGCAGATTTAACTGGGATGCTGGAGTAGCACTAGCTGCCCACCAGCCAATGTGAACTGGCACTGACAGACTGCCACAGAACCACTCAACAGAGGAGCTGAAAAACAGGTGAGAAGAGTTAAAGTCTTCATCTACTACAAATAAATAGCTGACTTGGATTCCTCAAGAGAATTAGTGCTTGCTGAAAACTTTCCAGACAGGAAGTCCTCAAGGCTTTGTGTGGGGGATGGCTAGGAAAATACATCAAGCAAATGGTATGAAGTTGCTACTCAAGAAAACAAAAACTCAGGTGAGTCCTTGCAGGGGAAATTATGATCAATTCTGAGTGAGCTGAAAATAACGCAAATCACTGGCAATGTTAAATCAGTTCTGAAATTCTGACCCTGTGTTTTTCATAAGGGTTCTTCATAGACCGTTTCTATGCTGTTCATATGCCTAAGCCATGGTTTGGGTGTTTATGTAAAGATATCTGTAACACACTAGGTACATCATCCCAAGTCATTATCAAATGTATAATAACCCAAGGATGTTATGAGAAGTCTGTGCTTTATGAAATCATAACGCTTGCAGGGATAGCAGGTATCTTTTATGAAACAAAGTATTTGAGGAAAAATGTAAACCATATTTTGGCCACGTAAAACTTTATTCAAATCCATAAGCTTTAATACAGTATTTTCTGTGCAGACATCATTTGTGGTCTATCACATCTTATGCCAAATGTGTAATCGGTTGTTTGATGCTTCAAGTATTATATATGGAATATATGTAAATTCGCTTATTTTTGACAAATGTGAATACTCAAAAAAAGGAGAAAAAAAAACCTGTTTGCATAAGGCCTAATTTCCTTTATACTGGTCAATCAGCTATCACACAGGAAAAAAAAAATGTACTGCTACACTGCCAGACACTAGACAAGGGAAAACCCCAAAGCCATTCGTTGAAAAAGTGAGAAACAGAGAATTAGAGCAATTCCAGGTCACTTGTGTGCTGCCCTCAATGACCCTGTGGCAGAGCAGTGACCAAAAGCCAGCTAAGCTGGCCGGCTTCTATGGGGAAAGTTTAATCATCCCTCTGTCCTAAACTGCCTGCCCTGGTCTGCACAGACATCCTCACTTTATAAACCTGTACTGAAAAGCAAATTCTCTCTGGTTTTGAAAAGCTGGAGATCTTTTTTTCCCCCTCACACCCTCTTCCCCAAATCCCCAAAGCAGAATTCCACGGGGTTTCCCATGTCTTTTTTTTACAGATCAGTAGACAAACTTCATAGCATGTCACTGCTCTGTATTACTGTGGCTGAATAATGCACATTCCGTTTGCATTAAAAAAAAAAAAAAAACTTTACAAACAAAACATTACAGTGACAAAAGCACAAACATCAATTTTGCTGGTTTCCACCTCTAAAGGACTAAATCCTTCCCCTCACCATATCCTGAAGAACCGAGTTTGTATTCTCACTATGTGCATCACGTCCTTCCCGCAAAATAACCTGGACACCCCCCTAACGCCCCTGTAAGTCACATCAGCGGGACAGCCCCCACAAGTGACACACTTACTAGTGCGGGCGGCACCGCGGCCTCCTCGCCGAGGAGCAGCGAGCCGAGGGCCGCTGCTCTGCAGGGCCAACATGGCGCCCTCCCCGCACCCTCCCCTCACCCTCCTCCCGCCATGATATGCCCTGAGCCGCCTCAGCCCCCGCTCCGGGCTCTGTCTCCGCCAGGCGCTCCAGAAGCCTCCATCCCTGTCGCGGGCCGCCACAGCACTCCCTGCCCGGCCGCTGCCCCCTCACAACGCCTCAGCCACCCGGCCCCACGGAGACCCAAAGCACAGGGAAASGACARGGCAGCACGGCTTCACAGCCGCTCCTGCGCATGCGCCGCGCACGCCCCGAGGAACGCCACGGCGGCGGCCGCGCATGCGCAGCACCCACCCCGAGGCCGGGCAGAGCCGCCGAGCGGCGCCGCCCGCGCTCGGCGCCCAGTTCCCTGCCGAGCTGCGCCGAGCGGGGCCGAGCAGCGCCGAGCGCGGCCGAGGGCATTTCCGGGGGCGGGCGCGGCGCGCGGGGAGCGGCGCGGCGCGAGCAGAGTTGACTATATATGGTCAAAGGCAGGGGAGAGCGCCGCGCCGCGCGCGCGCTTCCTGCTTGGTGCTGCTGCGCGCCGCGGGGCTKAGGCGGCAGCAGGAGGAAGGGAGAGGCCGCTCTGCCCGCGCCCTTCGCCTCCCTGCCCGGCGCCGCCGCCCGCCTGCGGCGGTAACAAGTGGCCCACGATGCCCTACGAGATCAGTAAGTGCCCGGCGCGGGGTCGGCGAGGCGGCAGCGGCGGGAGCCTCGCTCAGTGCTCGTGCGCCCGCGCGGTGGCTGTTGGCGTGGCCGTTAGCGGCCCCCGAGGCGGCGCCGGGTGGGCGCGGAGCCGGTGCTTGCTTCGCGGCCCGGCCATAGCAACAAGTGCCTGCGGCTGCCGGGCCAGAGAGGCGCCTGTTAGCGGGGGTGAATAAAACCATAAAACGTTTTTAAATTTTTTCCCTTCTTTCTCCCTTTTCTTTCCATAGAAAAAGTGTTTGCCAGCCTCCCACAGGTGGAGAGAGGCGTTTCCAAAATTATTGGAGGTGATCCTAAGGGCAATAATTTTCTCTACACTAATGGAAAATGTGTCATCATCAGGAACGTTGATGTAATGTATCCAGTTTTTTATTTTTTATTTYGCAGTGTAGTTCATTTGGGCAAGTTTCATTCTGCTTCCCCAACCCCTCTCCTGTAAGAGCCAGTGTTACTCCYGTTTAGTAAATTCATTTGAGGTCGCAGATCTGCCATCAGCAGGACAGGAAGAGGAGGGGTGCATGACTCAGGCGTAAAGCTATGGGCAGTGACCGTAGAAATCTGCAGAAAATCTCTGTGAAATACGTAGTTCTGCTGTCATCATGCAGAATTTGTAGAGAAGAGACTACTTCAGATTGGCCTTGCTTATCATAATTCTGYAGTGAAGTTGAGAGATGATCTGTCTAATGAATGAAAGCTTCCCTTTTTGGTTTTCCTGGGCCTTTTTTTCCACAAGTGTTATGTTCAAATTTACTATTCCGTAGCTGCTTGGTTTTTTTTTTATTTTCCCACTGCACTCCAGGAATCAAAACAGCTGTTGAGACTGTGGCAGTCTGTCTGTGCCTATGGAGTTCTCAGCCCTCATCGCAGGGAACTTCCTATGGAYTAAATGTTAGAATGTCACTCAATATTCTCAGTGGCAAGTTCTTCTGATAACGAAATGTGTGAAGTGTGTTATTTAAATTACTGCTTCAAAGATTAATTCACTTTGAAAAAGCAGGAAGATAGCATTACATGTATATGTACATATGCTGTTTTCTTAGGTTTTTATTTTGAAAACCAATGTTTTTTTTCTTCATGACGAATACTTATACTATGCAGAAAATCAAACTCCCAGATCTGCTTTCCTCCTTATTCATAACTTTGGCTTTCAGTAAGACAGATCATACGTATGCCACTGGAATTTTCAGGTCTCTGCAACAATGGATTTGTTTATGACTGTAAAACAACTTTGTAAATTAAATTTGTGCAAATATTTTCCAATTTCTTGCAGTATGCGAATGCTTTAATTATCATGGCATAATATATAAATGCTACTAAACACTTAATTTCTCTCAAATTTCTTGTTTGCTATCAGTTACATATTTTTCACTTGAAATACAAATCTCTTTGTTATTAATGTGAGATAGCTATATATATCTATATGTAATCAGTATAATTTGATAATAAAATTTAACTGTTGGGGTCAAGAAAAGTTCAATTTTCTGAAACCAAAAAGTCTCAGTAATGGCACACAGTGGGATGGAAGAAGAAAAACCAGCACAGCTKCTTTCCCAGTTGTGTAGTGTGACCTCTCTTGCACAGTAATTAGTGCTCATCCAGGCCTGTTTTATAAGTCAAATGGAAGAGAAAAACTTTTCTTTTGGCTTCCTGAATTGGCTCACAGTGCAAATGACATTCCTTGTGGAAACCAGAAGGTAGAGCTCACAGCAAAGTCTGAATACAGGAAAGGTAGGGCTGTGGAAACTCTCCAGTCTTGACCAGTTTCAACTCTCAATGAGGTGGAGAGTCTAAGTAATAAAACCTTCAATTTTATGGTGTAGTTGTTGCTGGTATCTAAGTTTACCTGAACTGGCAAAAAGATACTGTTACCATTAATGATTGACAGACCACATCCCCCTCAGGCTACCACAAGTGTTCGGTAGCGAGTAGCGATGCTGCAGAAACTGCCTGGAGAGGCCAGTATGGATTTTGTGTCAGAAAATGTTGTGATTTCCTGTATGGAAATGTGTCCACTTGCTAGCTGAGAAAGATGCCTTCATTGAAGGTGCAGAATGGCTTAGAATAACCAAATAAACAGTTTGTAACAACCAAATGCAGTATTTGGAAGTGCCTCTAAAAGCAGTTTTCCCAGTGTCAACTAGAACAGTTGTGCTCTAATTTAAAAGCAAACAAACAAAACCAGGCTCATCATTAAAATGTAGTGATCAGCTCCATAAAGCTTTTGAAGTTATAGCAGCAGCTCAACTGTGGTGTTGAGTTCAGATATGGTTCATATATGGTTTTTGAACATGAGCTGAGACCTTTTTTTTAAGGTAGAAAAAGGGCTGGAAAAGCACCATAAGAAGAACTAGTGATATTTGTAGAGTTTCATGCCTCATTAATATTGTATCTTCTTTAAGCTCTAAGCTTCAGCATAAGCTTGGACCCATGAACTACTCAATTTCTTAGGTGGCCCTAGTTTCAGTACTTAAAATAAGTAGCATGAGCTCTCTCATTGAGCCTATCCCTGAACTTAGTTCTAGTTCTCTTCAAAAATCAACAGTAGTTAATTAGTGTTAGGTACAGCATTTGTCCTGCTTAACATAATTCTCTGGTTAAATCTTAGAAATGCCATCTTTTGGGCTATGAAAAACATACAAATCAGAAAACTCAGCCTACAGATAGAAATAATATCAAATAACAGACACTCACAGCTCTATTTATTTATTCTTATCAAAAATCTCTTAATCATATCTTGAACTTAAAAGCCTGACTTTTTATCCTCCCCCTTGCCCTACACACACACACACACACACACTCAATTCAATCTGTAAGTCCAGTCTCATAGCTGCTTAGCTTCAAGGATTCTTGGAAATTCTTGCCCTAAAACACTTAACTTACTATGTATGTCATTATTAACAAAATGGGGTTTTCTGAGCACCCTGAAATTGTAGGTCATGTAGCTACAGTGTAGGGAAAATACTGTTTCACTATGCTTAGATTTTTTTTTTTTTTTTGGTAACACAAAATGGAGAGTGACATGTGGACACTGTAAATGCAGACATGTGTGACTTAAACAGAGTTATAATGCACTAGAGTAATGTAAAAGCCCTCTGTACCAGAAATGGAAAAGGCTGCTACTTGCATGAGTAAGCTGTATTCTCTCTCCTGAGATTTACTGCACTCTAAGAGTAAGAGACTATGTGCTTCCTAAAACAGCTCCCTGAAACAGAGCAGGTGCTTTAGTTTTTCCTGATTGGACAGCTCAGTCATACCATAACACCAGGTGATCTTCTGATATAGCTGAATAAATGTATATTAATTATAGCTTTTAAAATGGACTCTTTCTCTGGCTATGTAAGTCTGGTTTCTGAAAATGGAAAGTAAAAACGGCTTAAAAATGGTCCCCAAAAGCAGAATAAGGTATTATTTATCTGCTAGTGTGCTGAGGTACTCTATTCCTGTAGGTGTAGGATGTGCAGTGTGGGAATTTTATATAGCTTTTAATTTGAGGGCAAGTATCGGAAGAATTGTGTGTCTTGATGTCATGCTTGGGCATGTCAGTAGTGTAACCCTTATCTATTGAGACACCAGATCACCTTTACTGTCAAACCTGGAGCAGCTGAAAACATGTTTAAGATGGAAAAGATGGAATTGTGATAGAGCAGCAGTGAATGATGCATTCCTTTCATTACTCCGCTACAACTATCGATGCTGGGGAAAACTCCGTCTTTTATGCTGATCTATGAGATATTTGACTTTGATTTCAGGAAATCTAGTGAAATCAATTGGCAGGAAAAAACAGGTCTTTCACACCTCGTTGGTTACTGACTGATCTTGAGTACATATCAGTGAGTAATTTGGGTGCAATGTGTTGTGTTTAACTGTAGTAGAGCTTTTGGATATATGCTGCAAAGCACAGAGCTTTCTAAGTTTTCTACCTAGGTAATTGTTTTACCTGGCCAGATGCCTGTAATGTTACTTTTTCTTTTGGATTCTTTGGTAGTCAGCAGATTCTGAAGAAGGAAATAGCAGAGGAAATGCTTTCAATTGTAGCAATTGCTAGAAATTACTGTATTTAAGTCATAGCAGACAATAATTTTGTGCAGTGTGCTCTTTGCTTTTCCCTGTAGGTTTTGGGTTTAGCCTTTTTTTTTTTTTTTTTTTTCCTCAGTTTAAAATGCAAGATGGAGGGAAGGGATGAGAGAAGGAACGCAGGGGAAAAAACTCTGAGCTTTGTCTTTGGACACCTGATTTTACTCCTATGGAAAATGGGAAATGCTACTTAGTAATTTTTTGCTTTTATTTTTCTCATTTAAACTAGAATCCTGCAATTGCTGACATCTACACTGAGCATGCCCATCAGGTTGTAGTTGCCAAGTATGCTCCCAGTGGATTTTACATAGCATCTGGAGGTAAGGTATCTGCACATGTTGCATGAGCTGTATGGACAGAGCTGCTAAAGTGCTTAATGCAGAACTTACTGGTGCAGTAAAACAGTGTTCCAGATTGGCTTCATATATTCTGTGCAACAGTGTGACCCACTTTAATGTAATTCTGCATGCATATGGGGAAGAACCAGTTTTCATACCAATTTTTATGTACTTCTAGCCTCATTCTAAAGCAATGAGTTCAGGGACATGCTTGTTCTTTTAAAAACTGGTTTTATTTAAATAAAAGAGGATCTGAAAATGAACTTTAAATTCTTATTCTCTTTAGAGTTAGATGACAAATCTTAACATTATGAGTTGCTTTTTTAAGTGCAGCAGAATGAAACATTATTTCTGAAATATAGGATGATTGCTTTGGTTCATAAGCTTGGATACTTTTGGGTGGAGTGATTCTAGTAGAGCCCTAGTGGAGCTCTTTCCCTCCCTATTTCTTGCTGTCAGAACTTGGTAAGGTGTGGCATATTTTTTCTTACTGTTGTAACCCAAATTAAAGGCTCTCTCTGGTAAGTTGGCATGAGAAAAACACTCATCCTTAACTTTCTGTAATGTGTGTGAATATATAGACTGAGAATGAATAGCATGGATTTTCTGTGGTCTCCCTTGGATAATTAGCAGAAATAGTTAAGCTATCTAGGTTTCTGAGTACTGAGAAACCTTTTAAGGCCATTCTTCGGCACAGCCTTCCCCCAGCTTCCCACCAAAGTAACSAAAGCCAAGAACATCCTTGGCTCGGTCTTGTGTGTAGACCATATGTCAAACTAATGTGTTCTTGGTTCTTCAGATTTGGTGTTTTAGATTTGTGCTTCATTGATCTCTTGATATAACCATCAGTCTTTTATTATTGTTATTATTTTTCTTGAAAACTTGTAAATTTTCATTCTTCTGTAGAAGAACAGTAGTATACACACAGTCTCTATTTAAAGATGCTTTTCAGTAGTCATCCAGTTAAAGAACCTCCTTCATTTTAGGGAAATATTCAGATGGCTTTTTTTTAGTCTCGGAAGTTCTTGTCTATCCAAATAAGGAAGCCTAAGCTGCAGTATTTCTCCTAAGCTGCCTTCTGTATCAGTTGTAAAGTCTCATGGTACTGCTGAGCATGAATATGAAGACAATATTAGACAATTTATGCTGTTCTAAGTGTAACATAAGATTTGTCTGTGTCTCTAACCAAGTTTGAGCTTGACGTAATCTACTTTATTACTTGATATGCTTGATTGGATAGTCCTTCGGCAAAATGTTCCATGGCTTTTATGATATTTTTTCTTATACTGCAGTCATTAACAGCTGTAATAATTGGATATAATGTGAAGTTAAAGCTGTGTGTGTCCTTTCGGTGATAGAGTACAACAATGRAATTTTTGAAGTCCAAATTAAAATTTCATTTCAAACAGAAATTGGAGAATTCTGAATCTGTCCTTTTGGCAGAAAAGGAAATAAGAATGGGGATGCCTTATGTCTAAACTGGGTTATGAAGATGCACTGATAAGTGGTGGATCATAGAATCAAGAGTTCTGCTGAGCTGAATGGCCCCTTTTAATATGTGGTTTACTGTTAAACAGTAGCTTTTGTTTGAAGGGTCTAACAYACATCTGCTATTTTATTACCGTTATTATCTGCTATTTTATTACAAAAGTATGAACTTGACTGTGTCTAGAACAACCCCTATATTTGCAGTGCTGCAGTATTTCCTATGAAAAGAAATAAGCCTGTAATAGTCCCTGTAATACTGGGAGGAATAATGTCCAAAGAAGTTTTCATTGCATTGTATCTTCRGTTATGATTTGTGCTATGTCTGCTTCTTGTAACATTACTACTTCAGAATATTCTGTTGGCTTCCGTGGTAGTAATACAGGTACTGCATATRATAACCAGTACAATTAAGCATATACATGCTTCAGATAGGAAAAAGTAGATAGATCAAAATACTGAAACCGGTGCTATGGGCAGAAATCTGTTCACAGATATACAGAGAACCAATGCCTGTATGCAAAACAGATTTCCTTTAAGGGCGCAAAAAAACTGAAGTGCAGGTTTTAGTACATCAGCTACTGTCCAGCACTCTGTTCTGTTTCTTCTAGGTGTAGAGTAAGCTACTTTCCAGTGATTTGTGGATAAATTATTTTGTAACTGGGAGGGTGTTTCTGTTCTTGCTTTGGTGAGCATGTGTGCGCATGAGCACCTGTCCAGGAGATAAGATGTGAGTGCCTACCCTCTCAGTATGTAGTATTTTGCATGTCTCTTCTGAAAGTTAGTTGTTATACTTATTGCTGCACACCTTAATACCTGGTTAAAAAAAACCACTGGGTCTGAGTGAACTGGACATAGTCTACAGCATTCCTAAATCAAGTGATTTGTAGTCGTTGTAATAGAGTAAGATTGTATATCCCTAGTGCAAGTGTTCAGAGTAGCTGAACATTTTTATCCTGACAGATTGATGAGTCATATGACTGAGTCATGCTGGAACAACAATAGTTATGTTCTGTTATGTTATGACAGATGTCTCTGGAAAGCTGAGAATCTGGGATACTACGCAGAAGGAGCATATACTGAAGTATGAGTATCAGCCATTTGCAGGAAAAATAAAGGATCTTGCATGGACTGAAGACAGCAAGAGAATAGCTGTGGTTGGAGAAGGAAGGGAAAAGTGAGTAACCCTTCTATGTGTGGTACGCTTTTGTGTTTTAACAAAGCTAGTTCTTTGATGGAGAAGCTTTAAACTCTTCAGGGAAATAAAGTCATGCTTTGTTCCTTGTTTAGACTTCAAGATATACTGCTCAGCGGCTAATTTTTTTATGCAGCATTTGACAACAGTAGAATGAATAGCTTATGTACTGAGCAAAGACAATTCTATTTGAATTACATAGTTCAAAGTTGTGGGGCTTTTGATTAGCTTTTGGGGGGAATTTTATTATACTAATTAAAAAAATCACAACCGGTTACCCTCATCTAAATGAGATGCCTGGTGTAGCCTGTGATTAGTGACTTTTCCTTGAGAAAAACTATGTTAGGAGCTTGACATGCTTTAAACTCAAAGTCTGGAGGAAATAGTCTCAGGCTGTAAGGTTTTAAAAATAAGTTTTCTCCACAGCTACTTTTTCATTTTTTTACAGTGTCCTGACATTAAAGAGCCATTCTTTGTTTCCTAGTGCTTCATTTTCTTATTATAGAGGAACTGGTGTACTGTACATTGTCCATCAGTTACTACTTTATATCATTTTTCCCTTCACACCTACCCCTTTGGGCAGAAGCAGGTGCTAACAGACTTACTCTCCTCCATGAAGAAGCTTGCTAGTTTCACGTTATACGTATGTACCTTGACTTGAGAATTTTGCTGAAGTGATTTTATACAGCTCCTTGAAATTACAGTGCTCTGAGAGTGTAATGCCAGGTGTATTGATTATATCTTTTTTTAGCTATTTTAAAATAAGAACTGACTTGTATAAGCATTTTATTTAATACCTTTCAGTAAGAACTTGATATTTTGTTAAGATTCATATGGTAAATTAAGTATTTCTTATGCCTTTTTTCCTGTCTTGTAACAGTTGCAGTGTGACAATTCATATCTTGACAAGTACAACTATAGTAGCCAGTCAGTTTTCTTGTGAAATACTGATGGAAACCTAAAACACTTTCATCTAAATGCGATATGTTTAAGCTAAATAATCAGATAGTGGAGCAAATACTGTTGTTATCTAAACTCTATTTTGTATAGGACTGGACAGTGGGAACATCTTACTGCTTTCTTTCATAAAGCTGAACTTTCAGACTTCTTTTAAAAAAAGAAACTATTATGTTTATAGATTTTAGAGGCTTTATACATAAAACTTGTCTAGTCCCTTGACCAAATGTCGCTCTCTCCAGCCAGATCGCAAATATCCTTCAGGGAACAATGATGCGCTTGCATGAGATTAAGGACATGACCTAATTTCTTTTCTTTGCGCTCAAATCTGCTCTTTGCAGATTGCTTAAGGAGTTAATCTACATTTCACTTTTATGAATTACAGTTATTGTCTGCTTCTCTAACTAGATTTGGA
The DNA here is from genome assembly GCA_003342815.1 of Eudromia elegans. Taxonomy (NCBI): domain Eukaryota; kingdom Metazoa; phylum Chordata; class Aves; order Tinamiformes; family Tinamidae; genus Eudromia; species Eudromia elegans. The sequence continues at coordinate 8,381,435 of PTEX01000005.1, read as the reverse complement.
GCAGTGTTCCTGTGGGATAGTGGTTCTTCTGTTGGCGAGATTACTGGGCACAACAAAGTGATCAATAGCGTGGACATAAAACAAACAAGACCTTATCGTCTAGCAACTGGCAGTGATGACAACTGTGCTGCTTTCTTTGAGGGACCACCATTCAAGTTCAAGTTTACAATAAGTGTGAGTTTGAGTTTAGCTTCTGTTAAGCTGCAAACAAGTTGACAAAAGCTTTCCAACAACCTTGCAATTCTTGTCACAACTCGCTGTTGTAACAGAAGTTCTTAGCTTCCTCTGTCAAGGCATAGCCTATGTCAGATGGCTTCCTTAAATTCATGTTTGAGTACAACCGAAGGCTTCTCTCAAGCCAGCCAAGCCAAAATAAGTGATTGGTCAAGACGAAAACCTGATGTGCTTTTCTGATTTTGTCTTTACACCCCTTCTATAAAATAAGAAGTAGAAAGTTTCACTGACCTTATTGCTTTCTGAGCTCTGTTTCCCTGTGCAGCCATGCCTAGAGTTTTCTAATATTATCTAAAGCACTTTCTTCAAGAAGTGTGATTGTGTGGATGGAATCTTGAAATCTGCTTAAGAGTTTGAGTGCTCAAATCTGAAATCCTCAAGGCAGCTTTGAGAGGGTGAGCAAAGGTGTTTAAAAACACGGCTAATTTCTACAAGAAATATATGTGCAATTTCTGTGGTCAGTTTTATATTTATGTGGTACTTTTGTTTGTTTCTAGTTGTAGTAATAAAATCTCTTATATAAATGAAACAAAGCTTGACACACTACATTTAAAATGTTCAGGTCTTTGTTACTGGATGCCAAAGAAGGTTAGAAAGCCAAGACAGCCTGCAGCTGTTTCTGATATCAGAAAATGTCTTTTGCCTCCAAAAACTCTCAGTGGTACTGGGTTTTCTTTCAGTAGAAAGTCCAGAAAGTTTTGCTGTTATTTAGTTTTAAAAATAGGGATTTTAAAAGTAGAGATTTATTTTAATAAGTATATGCCTTGAGTAGACTTTATACACTGAATTTAGTAAGACTTCGATTCGTGTTCTAGAAAAGGAATTGTTTTGAGCTCTGCGATCCAGTGAAATGATGTAGTTGCCAAATATATTTCTGAACTTAAGTTGCTACTTACATTTTGCTAAGCTAAGTCTGATTTGCTTACCAGGAGTGCTCGGTGTGGTATGCGTCTCCCTTTTACAGTGCTAGTTGATTTGATGTATGGGCTTCATATATAGGCTGTTAGATGGCTTAGACTAAGGTATCATTTGGAAAAATTCTATATTTAATCAAAGAAAGTAGGTTAGAACTTGCCTTACATAATACTAAAAATAGTCCTCCAAATCTCTTTTCATGGGAGCCTTGGCCTCGTTGTGGTGCTTCCCTATTTAACAGGTATTCTAGCTAAGCATCATTTGAATAGTCTCCTATTTGTCAATATTCTATTTAGGGAGCACACATCACCCTCTGGTTACTTCACAGACCTAGCACTACTGAAATTCTCAGAAATGGAAATCCAGTAAAACAAAAGTTTGTTCTTCATGCCCATGTTTTTGCAGTTTTGTGACTGAGATACTTTTCTGTACGTAAAACTTGTTTTCAGGTGTTGAAATGTGGAGAATGCTGGAGAAGAATTAATGGACCCGGGGGGAACAATCCTGTCCTTGCATCTCAGCTGCCATTGATGGTTTCTCCCCCCATCCCTTAAGCAGTGGTACTCATTTCCATGTTGTTGCTCAAGCAGCTTGAACCACATCAATATGGATCCCACATTTTTTTTCCCCCTGAGCTGTTCTTGAACCACATGATCCTGTTCACTTAGAGGCTACTGTAGAGGCTGAACTTGCTCTGTAGCAGTTGAGTAGCAGCATTCTCTGCATTCTCTCCCACACAGCTACCCCACAGCTTGAATACAAGAGAAATTCACTGTCACTAATTATCTCATGAGTAGATAAATATACATAGTTCTGCTTTTAGGTTGAGTGCTGAATTTTTTTTTCTTTCTTGTTTTCTTCTTCCACAGGACCATACACGGTTTGTGAACTGTGTGAGATTTTCTCCAGATGGAAACAGATTGGCTACAGCTAGTGCAGATGGCCAGGTAAAAATAAATAAGCTCTTCTGTAGCAGGATCAGTTTTGTAAGATGTGCAGCTTCTCTTTTTATTCTGTGATATGTCTGACTAGCTTTCAATATCTTCCTGTAATGCTGTAGCTGCTATGTCTATCAGACTATTCTCACTCTTCTTTTTTTTCTTCTATTCCTCTATTGTATTACTTTTCAAAGAGGTTCTTTTGTCAGGAGCGTAGCAGACCTTTAGAAAATGTATGTCCTTGTTGCAGTTCTGAAAAATCCATCAGAAATACTAAGCTCTCTGATAATACTCTAGCTGATAAGGACAGGCTGACAACAACACTTCCTGTGAGGAGATCCTTACAAGTAGGCAGATCCCCCTGACTGCAGTGCTGTTGTCAACCTGCCATCACAGCAGAGGTCAAAAATGTCAAAATCCAGTGTTCAGATGCCACATTCAAAATTGTGGTAGAGCAGCTCACTGTGCTTATTTACAATTGTCTTTTCCATAAATTAGTCTTAAATAGCAAGTATTTATACTTCTTCCGTGTTTGATAAGCTTGCTAGTGCATCATGTGACATAAAAGTGATCTGCGCAATGCAAGTCATGGAACATTTTCAGTCTCTTTAAAGAGTATGTGTGTTTGCTGTCTTCAGATCTTTGTCTATGATGGGAAGACTGGAGAGAAATTGTGTGCTCTTGGTGGAGGAAAAGCTCATGATGGGGGTATTTATGCTGTAAGTATTGCCTCATTTGTGTAAGTGAACCTTCATTTCATTACTGAGTTTATGGACTGTGAAATATTGTGGTAATAAATGTGTTTACTATCTTGTGGTGGCATTTGTTCTTACAGATTAGCTGGAGCCCTGATAGTAGTCAATTGCTTTCTGCTTCTGGAGATAAAACTGCTAAAATCTGGGACGTTGGTGCTAATTCTATCGTCAGTACTTTCAACATGGGATCAAACGTTTTGGATCAGCAGCTAGGTTGCTTGTGGCAGAAAGACCATTTATTGAGCATTTCTCTCTCTGGCTATATCAATTATTTGGACAAGAACAATCCAAATAAACCTTTGCGTGTCATAAAGGTAGGTTTAACTTCTATTGTTACACCACAGCTTTTGCAGTAAACAGTTCAGTGGTTGCAGTTGTTTAGATGGAATAGTAACTATTAAAACACGGTTTTGTTGAATTACTTTGCATTGCTAAACCAGCTATGTGAGACTGGCTCTTGAAAATTGCATAAATCGAAGTTAAGATGATATGTGGAGTTGCTGTGCATTTTGGCTTCAGTCAAAGTTATAAAACTTTTATAGCAGCTTTGAGCATTCTTGATATAATAAAAGAAATACAGCATAGATAGAAAACAACCAAGGATGTCTGCTTTTCATCATTCTGCCACAGCAGTGCCCTGTGAACAAGGTGACTAGGGTCACTATTCAGTTGAGCTTTAATTTTGGGAATTACAGAGTTCACTGACACAGCACTCTCATGGGAACGTACATTTTTACATGAACTAGAAATAGACGTCCCAGATTCTTGCTATTGCCTCTTCAAATCTGACAATCAGTGTGGGTACATGACCATATTTAGGCCTCTCCCCCTGCATCGTAAAGTGGCTGAACATTAAACTTGATGAAAAGGCTGTGAAAGTATCTTGGTCCAGCAGGCTCAGTGAAGAGTTGTTTACAGTGCCTACTCATTCCTTTTCAGGAACAGTGCATGGAAGAAGCCATGCTGCAAACTTAATCACTGCACCATTAATTACTAATTTGCATTCTGGGTGACATTTAATTCTTAGGGATAAAATAACGAGTTTGTTCTCTGAACTGCCAGTGATCTTTCTCAAACAAGTTTGATTTATAAATTAAAAATGAGAAAATGCTCATCAAAAGTTATTTTGTCTTACTCACAGGGTCATAGTAAATCGATTCAATGTCTCACAGTACATAAAAATGGTGGGAAGTCCTATATTTACTCTGGAAGTAACGACGGTCATATTAATATCCTTTGAATGATAAAGTGATAATTGTTTTAACCTATCAGATTGCGAGAGTGTCTTAGAAATTGTTTTGCTTAAGAGAGAAGCTAACTTTACTGGGTACAAATTASTATTTTATGTCTGGAAAAATTTGTTTTGTTTTTCCACTAACTTGCCTGTTATACATAGTGCTTGCTTTTAACTCTCCATCTTTGTTGTCGTAAACATGTGCCAATTCTCAGCTCTCCTTGTGTGGGTAGATTTTTTGTTAGCACAGCAGAAGAAATAATCATAAATTCTCTTGTAACTGCCCATGTGTACCTTGCCTTATATGCCAGTTTTGTGTGACTGTCTCTTGCTGCTGTTCTTWCTTAGAGTAGACAGATTGATTTACTTTTTAGATTTTCAGGAAGAGAGCTGTTATTTTGAAGTGAATATTTTGCTGCACGCCCTGGCTCAAACAAGTGTTTCTTAGAGATACATTTTTTCCCCAACTCTATTTAAGTAGCTTTATGAAGTTCAGCATCACCTTAGTTCTATTCTTTATTTGGTATCTCGAGTGTAGTCAGGATTTCTCACTACCCAGGAGAATTTGTGTTTTGGTTAGGACTACAACAGCTCCAGTCCTGTTGGTTTCTGGAGCATGATACTTGGAATGCAGTCTAGGTTCTCAGATGGTGGTTTTGGAGGGTTGGGCTGGGAGGTGTGTGGCTAACGCATTGCACCAACATGTTTAAAAGTTCCTTAACCCTGTTGTGCACATTACTGGGATTCCGAAACTGGAGAGAACGATGGTTTTTCTGGGAAAGGCCATACAAACCAGGTTTCTAGGATGGCAGTAGATGAAATGGATCAGCTGGTCACATGCAGCATGGATGACACTGTGCGCTATACCAGCGTCAGCAAGAGGGATTACAGGTTAGTGAAACCATTGTCTCTTGTTCTGGTGGTACAGCTCCTGTTATACAAGAAGAGTTTTGTTTATTTACATGGAGAGAATCCTGTGCTACAACTCGTTCAGGTTTTTAAGTTACCATGGAAACTGTAGAAGTTACTGACCTTATTTCCTCTTCTCCCCCTGCCCCCTGTGAAAACAAGAAATGCATCCTAGACTTTTGTTTTTGTATCTCCTTCCTTTTACTGGTTAGATACCTGCCCTGTATTGGGTGGCTTAAYTGGTGGGTAGCAGGAAGTGTGTGTTTTTCTGTACCTAATAAATATGTAGAAAAACTCKGTATATTTGGAATATGTAGTTAGGACAGGTGAGAAGTGGCTGTTTCTTCACAGAAATCACAATTGAAGCAAAAAAAAAAAATCTTATTAAGATCACCTAGTTAAACTCAAAAAGCAGACTTCCACATAGGAACAATGATTTCTGTTTCCAACGTATACAAGCCTGTCAAGGTGCTGACATTCTAAAGAGTAAACTCAAGGAGAATGCAGATTATTAAAGAAAGGTTTAAATTATGCAACTTCTTGAAGATCATTAGGAGTGACTATTTAAATTAGTCATTTTTAAATGGTAAGCATGGAATAATTTATTCTGTTTTTTTCTTCCCATTTCACCACCTTCCTCCAGTGGCCAGGATACTGTGAAAATGGATGTTCAACCAAAATGTTTAGCTGTTGGTCCTGGTGGATATACTGTAGTTTCATGCATTGGACAAGTGAGTATAAGCTCATGGCTTAGCAGTACTAATGTTCTGTTAGATAATGTAGTGTGTACAGTAACATGATGGTAGCTGTGATGGAAACTTGTGTAGTGTGTGATCACCTCCTGCTCCTGGGATACTTATTAATAAGCCTCTGTGAATATAACTAAGCAAGATACTTGTTACAGCTTTGTCTTGCTTCTTGTACCAGTTTGAGTATTTTATTTGTAGACTTTTTGTGTAGTTCCTAATGTGGAGGCAGCTATTCACTGTTGTTAATCTAGCTTTGTGCTAGAAGGCTGCGCTGATCTAAATCTGTATAGAAAACTGTTTACTTGATGGGTTGCCAGAGCTGCGAGAAAAAAAAAAGACCTTCTTTAAACTGTAGGTTCAAGTGCTTCTGAAATATGTCATCTCAGTGATTGACTGTAAAGAATAGAGAACTCCTGAAATCTTTGAATTGCTGCTGTTTTCAAAGTTATTGTTTCTAGTTCCTTTCCCTTTTCTATATGTCTTTCCTTGGAGAGAGGGAACCAAAAAGAGAGAAGTAGAAAAGGGTAAAGTGGGAAAGGTGACTTYGTTCTGTCATGTAATTGGGATGCAGTCAATGCACTGCTAATCTTTTATGTACTGTTAAGTGATTTACACGAACATGTGCGTTTTTTGCTTTTAAGAATTTAAGACTTCTCTAGCATAGATTCATATATATTTTATATGTATGTATAATGATGTTATGAAAGTGATTTTTATTTTTTGTTTCTTTTCAATAGACAATGGGAATTAACAAATATGCTTGTACAAGCATGTTAATCTCCAATGCCCTTAGTTGCTATATTCGGTGAGGCAGTTTTAGAGAGAGGATTTTTCAGCTCTACATTTCTTTTTCAAGTAACCAACAACCTAATGCTGTTGTACAGTGTGGATACCTGTAGCTTGCTTGACAGTAGTATTCACATCGTGCAAAACTAGTGCCTCATGTCTTCAGGGCTATTTTAGTGTCAAAGCATGCTTAACTTCTGATTAATTTTACCTTCTGTGTGAATCTTGGCTCTAAGTCTGGAATATTCAGTAGTGTTGGCCAAATGTGTTTTTCAGCGTGAGTTACAATTCCACTTGCTTATCAGGTAGAGCGAGATGGGAGATAGCTCTTACTGCTGCATCTCAGCATCACCTTGCCTGCAACCTTGGCCCTGCTTCCTCTCCCCCTAAGAGTTAACTARCAAGGTAGTAAGTGTTGCTAAAAACACTGCTTTGCTGGTTTTATGTTCTGACCAAGCAAGCTGAAGCTGAATGCAACAGAGCGTATCCTCAGCTACTTAATTTAGAGAACTCCTAGGCACTGCAACACAGTGGGATTAGTTAGTCACCACACAGAGTCATTTCTCCCACCCTCTTCTTTTTTATTTTTATAGTAGATCGGTGTTAGTTTGCTTTGGCTCAAAATGCCATAAACCTTAGAGCAGAATGGATTTTTACTTATGACTAAGCAACATAGCTAAGTCAGAGTCATTTATTAGGCATTTGGAAGAAGGATTTTAGTAGTTCTTGGTTCTTTATTTACAGATTGTGTTGATGAAAGATAAGAAAAAATGTTTTGCAATCGATGACCTTAGCTATGAGCCAGAGGCTGTAGCTGTTCACCCTGGAGGAGGCACAGCAGCCGTGGGAGGAGCGGTAAGGCTGCACTTTGTAAAACTCCTGTGACACATGAACTAATAACAGGAACATTCARTAAGAGTAGATCTATTACAACTGTGAGCTACTAATTCCTCACAGCAGCAGTACTGCAATAAATAAATTACATGTAAATACAAATCATGGGCTTTCATGCCCCCCATTCTCCCACCATTGACTCTACTAACATATTCCTGATTTTTTTTGTCATTTGTATTYGCAGTCCTTCAATTGTTAATGTTTCCACTCAATTGTAAATGAAATARACATTTTGCTGAATTCTGTCCAAGTTCCAGAAATCCATTTTATATTCCAGACTCGGTGAATTGTAGCTAGTATAAATGAGAGCTTCTTTAAACTATTTCCCAATGTAAATAGTACCAAATGGAGTTGGTGAAAGTCATAGTAGCTCAACAAGCCTTCCTGTTTCTATTGCAAAGTGTTTTTCTGTTTCTTTCCCTCTTCTTCACTTTTAATTTGCAGGATGGAAATGTCTATTTGTACTCAATCCAAGGAACCTCTTTGAAAAATGAGAAAACTTTGGAAGCTAAAGGTCCTGTGACTGACCTGGCATATTCTCATGATGGTGCCTTTCTTGCAGTCTGTGATGCAAACAAGGTTGTCACCGTCTTCAGTGTTGCTGATGGCTATGCGGTGAGAACTGCTCTACCACTTGTTCTTTTAAAAAATAAATAAGGGGCATATGTTGGCTTAAGATCTGTTGTAATGATCTTAATTACATTTGTTAGAGACACTGCTGTGTATTTGGGCTTTCTGTTTAGTATGCACTTTTGTAAAATGGGCAAGAATTGTAGGCTTAATATGATCAATGCAACCTATACAGTACCATAAATCCCTACAGTACAATAAAACTAAAGACGTAAACAAGACAAAGACTTGACAGTCAGACTTTGTCTGTGGCCTACAGCAATATGGGAAGGACTGGGCAGGGGAAGGGAGACTGTAGGAATGGAGAATCTTACTCCATCTTTTGATCTAGTGTCTTTTAATCGAGAGCCAAGTAACTGGCAATTTCCAGTTTCTAGCTGAATAATAAATACGTGATTCAGCTTTTAAAGTCTCTTAGGCTTTGACTGAACCCACGCTGAAAAGAAAAAGATAAGGTGGTGTTCCAGAAGAATATTTCATTTTCCAAGTAAAACTGAAAAAATTTTGCTCTTAGAAGCATCTCTTGAGTCCTCTTAAAGGCTTCTGGKTAATTGCTGCATCTGCACTTTGCCAACTCAATTTTTTTTAGAAACAATCTTGATGTTTTTATCAAAAGGTTTGGATTTCATTAATCCCACTTGTGTTTAAATGGCTGGCATAAAATGAAGCTTTGAAAGAGCTCTGTTGTAGTCATTTGTGCTCTACACATTGCACAACTASTTTGTCTGGGATTGCAGGCTGCACTTGAGATATACAATATTTGGAGTCTCGCAGGACCTTATTGTTTGTTTTAATGCTGTACACTAAAGCCATTGTTTTCTTGAAATACCTTAAATGAATGAAATAACGTTGTATTCCTGTTCACTTTGAAATAGGAGCATAATGTCTTTTATGGACACCATGCAAAAGTTGTTTGTATTGCCTGGTCACCAGACAATGAACATTTTGCTTCTGGAGGCATGGATATGATGGTCTATGTTTGGACTGTAAGCGATCCAGAGACCAGAGTCAAGATACCAGGTATATTTGCTTCAAAATCTGTCCTGCTAGTCTTTCTTGAAATATAACATAGTATATATTTAACTAAATGGTAACCCARTTGTAGGCCACAATACATTTTTTTAAAGTTTGCAAACTAACTCTGCCTTGATCTCCACCTCTTCTATCTAGCTAAAATAGCTAGATCTTCTCTGTCATATTCATGTATTTCATAAAATATATCTTGTATATTCATAAAATGCTAGCATTTAATGTGACTGAAAATGTCATTTGGAATGTRTGCAAAGATACTGTGTCAGTTTGGCCTTCCTAACTCTTTGCTGTTGTTTTGCACTGCCCTGCAGATGCTCACAGACTGCATCACGTAAGCGGCTTGGCCTGGCTGGATGAACACACTCTGGTAACAACATCCCATGATGCCTCTGTCAAAGAGTGGTCTATCTCCTACCAGTGAAATAAGCCCTCTTTGGAAGGACCTAATCAGGGACTAGAACTACTGCAGTGGAACATAGCATTTCTTTTGAAGAATCTTTATTGCCCTCTGGGTCTTCTGTCATATCTTCATATCTTTACAGGGTGTTCATATCTGTAATTAAATGTACTTTGAAAGCTTTAGCCAGTAACAGTTTGCACATGAAAAGCACTTAAATTATGTCTGGAGCTTAACCTTTGTGCTGAACATTCCAGAGGCAACAGCCTAGTAAGGTGGCGTGAAAGATTCAAACTCAATCAGTTCTTTTCTAATCAAGAAACGTGAAATTGTACAGCATGAGAGTAATACTTCTCATTTTTTTTCTAATTACAGAACATTTCTGTACTAATGGTTGTAGTAAGAATATTTAGTTGTTACCTGAAACCAATCATGCTGTGTGCAGCTACTGTATATTGCTTTGCTTCTCTGTACTGCACCAAACTGTTGCCTCAGACTTTCTCCTCCAGATAATGAAATGGGGTACATACATAATAAACTTTTTATGTATTTCCTGTCAAAGCTTTGTGGTTTATTTTAGGATGGAAGTGTGGGATTTTGATGTATTTACTGTTGTGGGTTTAATGTTTACAAATAACTGTCATGGCAACTTCTTGCTTCAGAAACACCTTGTGACTTTTATGAATTAAGAATGTCTGGTCATTTCAATGTCAGAAAAAAATCATTCTGTATGAAAGATTAAAGATATTTTCTGTTTGAAGGAGGAGGATCATGTTATTTAGAAAAGAGAAAAAGTACTTTTAACAACTCTTAAAAGTACAGGAATTTAAACTAAGTGAAGCATTGTTATGATTTGAAATGATTTTTGAAAATATAAGCTGTTTGAGTAAGTTTTATGCATTTGCATGTGCAGAACAGTTGCCTGTAAGCTGTCACCTAATATGAAGAGATCATGATCCTATGTGCTTAGTTTTCTTTTCACTCTAAAATGCATTTAAGTCGTTTTATCCTATCAATCTGACAAGGGTTGAGGAGGAGACTGATGCAAAGTAGTAGATAGGTCTGTGACCGTCTCTTGTGGTCAAAGGAAGTTGCTGCTGTCCAAAACTTTTAAAGACTTTAAAACCTTGTTTTCTTCTAAGTCTCACCACCACCTCCAGTGCCCTTTGGTTGTATTAAGTTTTTCTTACTGTGTAGTCTTGCATGTTGTTTATTTACAAATCATATCTATTGATACAAATACATACCTAATGATTCAAATCTAATGACACTAATTGTACAGCAAATAAAATGTTTTTGCTGCTTCTCATCCCATGGACCATTGCTGAGTCACTGAAAATTTTGCCTATCAAAAATAGCTTAGGAGGATATCTCTTAAAAGGGAAGTGGTTCTCTTTTGGGAGTAGCAATCAGAATCTCATTGAGACAGGTATTGCCTAAGAAGCAGAGTGTTTTGCATCACAGTTTCTTTGTGTTTTCTGCCTCTCCATTAGAAATTTGCATGTCTTTTTTATTAACAACTGAGGCATTTCGGAAATCAAGTATAATTGCATTGTTCATAGCGTCTAGACACAGAAATCTTGATGCACAGTGGCTTGTTCTGAGTTTTCCTGTATGATCTATCGATTGCTCCCTAAAGCAGATCTGKAAAGGCTGCTACTGAATCTGCCTAGTAGGTTCCTGTGGTGGATGAATCCATGTCACATAGATAATGATAAAAAGAAGGAAAAACTAATGCAGATGTTCATGGGCAAATAACCTCTGATTTCACTAGTGAACTTTGCTCTTTATTAAGAGAATGGTTCTAGTTAGTGAAATGGTTTTCTGAGGGAACCAAGAGAATTTCTGGATGTTTTCTATCACCCTTGGGGGGAAGGAGAGAGGATCCTTTCATGTGTCTCAGAATTGGTGTAAAGTGCCCAAAAGGTGATGCGAGTGTAAGGCAAGGTGTTTGCTTTTTCTTGGAAGACCATCATGACTTGGCAGGAAACTGTGAATTAGGACTCATTTTTAGACATCTGCCTGTTGGGAGTTTCCATTATATATATATTTATTTGCTTATGGATTTCATATTCCATAAAGACTAATATGGTGTTCTTATTTCTATAGCAAATCCCGATTTTGTAGAACTGAAGAGAGATTCTTCTGCACCAAATGCACAGGTTATGTGTTGCTGTGGTGTAGGAAGAACAAAATCTGAGCCATAAGATGTCCAGCTGAACTCTCTTGAGTCAGGCTACCTGATATTTGTGTAGCAGTCTGAAAAAGTACAGTCTGTTAAGAAATCATACCTTGGAGGTAGAGGTCTCAAGGAAGTGCACCAAGGTCAACCTCTTACAAGCAACACCCAAAGTTTATTTTATTCTTTTTTAGTGGCTTCCAATGACGGCTTAAAATGCTAGGTGTATCATGTTAAACAATGTTACTTTGCTCCTCCATTTTTAAAAATACGGGCTGTATTATGAAAAATTATCATCTTTCCAAAGAGAATGCAGAACTTGGAGAYAGCTACATGGAAGTAGAGCATTGCTGCTAGTTGGAGTTTTCTCTTCAAAACTCTGTTTGCCCTGAAAACTCTGCACTATTATTACAGAGTCTCTGTAAAACAAGAGGATCAGCTGTTCCCTGGCAGGTAATCCTGTGTGTAGTAATGGAAACCATTCCTCTGGTTGGCCAAGTTTAAGATTGTTTCAGCGGTGGTATTTTTTCCCCTGTTCCCACTGTCTGTTCAAAGCCTGTTTTGGCCAACTGTGATGAGAGCCTCCAGAGAAGGCAGCCAGACACTCCTATGGGTATGAAATTAAGACTATAAGGAGCGACACAATAAAAGGAGAAGGAAAACACCCAACCTTTAGATGTGGCTCTGTTAACAGTCTAGTTATGAATTCTGTAATGCTAGTTCAAACCGTGGCCAAACACTGCCCTTCAAGCTCCCTTTACTCTTAAGTGCTTCTGTTTCAGGCAGAATGTGACTTGAGCTCTAGCTGGAAGTTACTTGAAAGCARGTTTCACTTCCTCATGTCTGGCAGCTTGCCTGCATTACAGTAGAAAGGTAGCTTAATTAGGCCAGGGATAGATTTGGAAAGTGAATGACCTGTAATTCCTCACAAGGCTGTGCTGCCTGATTTATTTCCCCCTCCCGCTTTAAGGGTGTGATCCTGTTTGCCTGTTCCATTTCTGCTGCAGTTATACAGAGCGTTGGCCTTCCAAGAAGTTGGTCTTTACTGTCAGCCAGCAGCTGTTCTGTGGAATAGCAGCAGCAGATTCTAAATGGTGTCTTTAATTGGCAGTTGATAAATGTAAAGTAAAAGACAGAACAGATCTTCTATAGTTTGAAGACTGTTTTATAAAAAGTTGGATAGGGGATGATGTGAATTAGGGATAGACCCACAACCGATGTTCTGACGCCCGTTTTTCTGCTCAGTTCTGCTTAACCATTGCAGTTTGGAGCAATCTGAAAAGGTTATTCATATGGATATTGTTCATAAACATCAGAAGCTAAGGGATTTTTCAAGTTGGAACGGGCTTTTTTCAAGCTAAATCCTTGGATGCTTTGGTTAGAAATGTGTACTATAGAATATGTTGCATGTCACTGCAGATAGTGTTTTGTGATTACGGCATGAGGAAGGATTTGCTGAACAAACTTTTYCCCTGTGATAAAATTAGCTGTGGCTATTTCTGCGATGAAGGCATACGGGGGCTGGGAGGAAGCACCTTGCTTGTTCCCAAGAGTGGAATGATGCAGTTTGGCTGAGCTGAGAACACGTTACAAGGTCTCATATACAGAGCAGCTGCCTRTGGTCAAAGAACGGGGCTCCGCGAACAGACTCATGAATGCTGCTAACTCATCAGTGCAGGAGTAAMCACGTATGTGTTGCACACTCTGCAGGACAGCTGCTTAGTGAAAGGTCCATACTTGTGCTGACCTAAGTTATGATCAGTTAAACCTGTTCATAGAAATGTTAGTGGAAGGTCCTTGATGGTGCCCTTCCTTCCTCCATCTAGACAAATGCTCCTTCTGGAGCAGGGCTTTGAATGGTACTAGATMAGGTCAGCTGCACTTTTCTGTGTTTTTGTTTGTTTTCGCTATTGTGGTTGTTTGTTTTTCTTAGCAAAATCCTAAAAAAAATCTTAGAAGGCTGGTACTGTTTTAAGTGGTATGTTTCTCCATTAAAATAAAGCATGTAGAAGAAATACTGTTTAAATTTGTATGGCCCGTTGGCCAGGGACTTACAGGTATATTGCAAGTGAAACATCTCTTAAACTCATTTTGAATTTACAGTGTTTTTCCTGAAATAACCAAGCATGTAACTAATACACGTTCCATTTCTGTGACAGGAGACTTGTGGGTGGCTGCAGGCTCCCTTATCAAGTTCTAATTGGTGATTCCTGCTCGCTCTGAGCAAACCAACCCTAGATGTGTGTGCACCTGCATGTGAGGACACGGCAACATTAGCTGCTTTCCTGTTCGCTAGCTGGCTGGCTACTAAGCCTGCTGTTTAGGTAGTCCCAAACACTTGCAGGACGGTGTTTGCTATTGATTCAGACGAATCACTACGTGCTCTGGGCAGTCAGTCCTTAAACGGCTGAGAATTAGAGTGCTTGGTTCTGATTTCCCTTGGAGAAAGATAAGAGCTGTGGAGTTTGTCTCTGATGCCAAAAGAGATTTCTTCTTGGACGCCCAGAAATGCTGGTCATTCCAGAACGCCCGGTCTGCYGGATTTACGTGAACAGATGAGTCATTGTTTCTAACAACCCCGGAGAATATCCAAATGCGTGCTGAGTTCTTGGAGGACCTGAGAGGTGCTTAGCGTGTCAGCCGGGCTCAGTTGCTTGATTGCTCGTTTGCCTTATTTTGTTAAGTTTCTGCAACACGAAGATGCCAAGGAGGGAGTCTCCTCAGGGTAAAAGTACCCCAAGCATGCATATCCTAGAGTGAATGTTTAGTCCAAGAAAATATTAAGCAGCATCTCTGCAGTGAGTCACRTGCTCTGCAGGTAGCAAGAAGTGACCTCACTTTCTGATTTGACATAGTTGAGTTCCCTGCCACCCCCCTGTAGCTGTTGCCTGCATGGAGTCTGCAACCTGTGCGTGACCTATAGAGTGACGTACTTGCAACAGCGTGTTCCCCTATAGGCCCAGTATACACTGCACGTGCTRGGGGCAGTACTGGTTGGTTCCTGCTCTGCTTGGCCTTAGTGCAGAGACTCTAGTGGTGGGTACATCATCAAGATACAGACGTAGGGCWGGGTAATGGTTTCGGGGTGGAGGAACAAGGGTGGGGGGAAGTAGTGGCACCCGAACAGGTCAGAGACACTCTTCCACATTCTTCCCATTAACGTCTACTTGGAGATGGAAGCTGGCCCTTCCTGCTGAGTATTTGGATTCTCTGCGTGCTTTCCCTTCCAGGATTTTTGAGAATCCACTTCCAAATATTTAGAAGAAGTCTTTAGTGCAGTGCCCGGGCTTGTGACCACAGCAAGTCCTGCCTCATGTAAAAATGTAAAATAGAAATATCAAGGAGATAGGAGATTAAAAMCACACCACATCAGATTGAATTTGGGTTTGATATTTATTAGATTTAGATGGTGAGAATGAAAATAATGGTTATAAATATTAAAAAAGAGCAGATGAATAGTTCCTTCTTTGCAACCAGTTGCTGCTTCTAGGACGTGATCCAGCCACCAGAGTTGTTCTATTCAGAAAATATTTATTAGTATTAGAAGTCATAAAGGGTGTTAAATCTTTGACAGTTACATTTGGTAACACGGTGTATGTATTTCCCAAGTTCCTGGATAGAGTCCGCGTGGCAGTGGTAGGAGGGGTGCCCTGAGCAGGTTTAGTCCCAGGAATGGGGACAGTGGCAGAAGCAGCAGCGACCTGCCAGGACACGGCTCTAGCGCCAGGTGGCAGAGCAGGACTGTCAGCTTGCGCCTCCCGCCGCTGCTTCCCTCTGCTCTCAGCCCAAGTTTGCCATCTCCACAAATGGAAATGGACCCCTGGAAATCAGTTCTGCTTCAGGGTCCATCCAACTGTACACAGAAGTAAAAACAAGTAGAAAAGAAAAACTTTTTAAGAAAAATAAAAGCACAAGAGCAGTAATCATACCCAAAGGGCTTATAATCTAAGCAGAAAAAAAATGTGTCAGAAATGTGTGCTCGTAAATTCAGAGTATGTTTGTATAGTACTTGTTTGTGTAATGTCAAGTCTGTAATGATCTTTTCTATGAGACGGTGATGTCTGATCAAATCTGAATCAAGCACGTGATGATGAGTCTTCAGTTTGCAATGGAAGAAAGAGGAGCTGGTGAGAGATACAGGCGGAGACGGCGGTGGGAGAGGATGGACGTGCTGCAGTTCTGCTACGGGCAGTCGCCACAGGAGCTGAACTGTGTAAAGCGAGGCAGAGAGGTGGTTGACGAATCAAGGCTGATTAAAGCCTGAAACCTGCAAGTTTGTTCAGTGGTTTCGATACAGAAACAAAATGTGAATGAATAATCCTTTGACAAAGGATCAGATCATCTACTTAAATTAATTTCTTAGATATTAAGGTCAGCATAACTTGATTTATTACAGTCTAAATTAAAAGAAAATCAATGAGAGGGGAAGGTAAACTTGAAGTGCATAAAGAAACAGCAAAATTGATTGTATGACCGGAGCCAGAGGGAGCTGCTGACCCTGCCCTGATAGCTGCTGTGCAGGGCACGTCACAGCCAGGCCCTGCAAGGTTGGTGCCCAGCGGAGCCGCCCAAGGGCTCGGAGCCGCCCAAGGGCTCCCGTGCGCCGTCGCCTGGTCAGGGCTGGGGTACGTTCGGGCGTGGGCAGCGCGTGGCGCGGGCTGGCCTGGTTGTGCGGAGAGGCCCTCCCGCAGCCGCAGGGCCGCTAAAGACGCAGCGCTCCTACAAGCAGAAGCAGGTTCGCTCTACAACGTCGTCAATTTATCCACTCACACTCAGTGGTTCTGGCAGGGCTGGTGACCAGTACTGGCGACTGTGGCCACCATCTTGCCACAGCAGAACATCTTGCTGCAAGAGCACATGGACTCTGCCGTCTCTCCTAGCTGTAGTTGCCCCATCCGGTCTCTTAATTCCAGTCTCCCTTTTGTGTCTTTTCAAAGATGCCTCCTGTAAAGCCATACGTCTCTGGGAAATCTTCTGTTTGCAGGGAAACTCCTCCGAAGGCTTCCACAGGGCAGATGAGCCCGTGGCCCGCAATGGATACGCAGAGCTCAGCTGAGGTGCCAGTGCTGAGTCCAAGGGACTGCTGCTGGTCCCGCTGTTGTTGAATTTGCTCCTGCAGCGTGAGTCAGTTCTGCTTGACAGACCCTGCCTGGGAGGAAGGCTCCTGGCTTGGACTGTTCCGTCTGTGGCAAACAGATCCATGGGAGACCCTGTGGATGAGGGGGAGCTGTGCCCGTCCTCAGGCTGGCCGCGTGTGCTCAGCTGGGAGGCACGTGTTCCTGTGCCTCGAGTTCAGTGTGTTTCATCTGGCTGCTCTGCTCCGCTAGGAAAAAAACATGGGACCTCCTTGGGGCAGCCGATATAACCAGTATTGGTTCCCACTCTTTGGGCTGTTAACAAACTCGAGGGCTTTGCATCCTTTTCTGCTACAGAGAAGACATCGTGGCATGTGCCCATACTGAACTGCCCCTTCTGTTGCAGCTCTTTCTGTTCCCTCACATTGTAGTTTGTAAGCGAACCTCGTCTAAGCATTCTCTTCAATARGAGTGTGGATGTTATAGATCAGAAAGTTTCCACTGCAAAGATAAGGACCCKCTCCCATCTGTATGAGAAAAAAACTTGAGAAAATCATCCCTCAGCAGGAACATCCATCAGGTGATCCYGGAAAGGTGCTCCTGGACAGTTCTACTGCTCTCATGCTCATGAGCCACCCCTCCTTTTTTGTTTTTTGGTTTTTATTTTGGAAATCATCTTTTCCTTCTGCTTGGAGATACATGAAAAGGTAAGACTGACTTCCAAGTGACTATTTACAGAAAGACGAGTCTGCTTCCACATGTATCATTCCTTTCAAGGCACTGATAACCTTGACATTAAACTAATGTAAACATTAACGGCCGGGACATTTGCATTCTGKGTTAAGCAATCGTGTTGCAATGCTGGGCCTTTAGAATATGGTGTTACCAATGACTTGGCAAAATGAATTAAGTTCTAACAAGTGTTCTTGTCTGTCTGCAGATATTTAAGGCAAAGAAAAGCAATTTCGGATAATGAGACTCTGAGTGAAAAGATAACATCTCTTAGGAGTGGTTCTCTAATTGGTGCCAGATTTCACTAAATATAACAGGTATGCTTTTTTGCATATGAATATACCTGTTTGCTTTGGCACCAGGCTGTGAAGCTCACATTAAACCACATTAAATCATTAAGTTTTACACTACTAGACTGTTTGATTATGGTGGCAACATAAAAAACTGCTAGGCAAAAACTTGGGAGAGAAATTAAGAAGTAAATCAGCATCACCTAATTGTTTTCACAGTACGTGTTGATTCAYCATGGCACCAGGTTCCTAAAGAGATAATGCAAGTTTCCTTTTTGCTGCTCTTAGCTGGAAGTCAACAGCAGGAATTTCTCTAGTGGTGAAACCCTTTTTCTTTGCCATGACCTTAGCAAGTGCTGTAATAACGAAACACACTTAACTGTAACAGTACCTGGGTTTCACGTGGAATTATGTACTCTGAAGTTTCCATCCTGTATTTCTCTATGAGGTGTGTCTATTATTGRCTAATGTACCTATAGTCAAATATCTAGGTGAAGTCCTTTAAAGAGCAGCAGGATGCTGGTGCGGAGTGTGTTGCAGAAAGTACGAAGAACTGGTTTGCACTGTTTGTCTAGCTGCCTACTGCTCTGTTCTTCTCTATTGTCTGTCTTGTTCACTGTATTTACCCTCTGAATAAGGGGGTAAGAGACCAAACATTCACCATCAATCACACACAGGGATTTGGAGGGTTTACCCTTTAGAGATGTGTTGACAGTGTTTCCACCTGCCATTCACAGCACAAGAGCTCCAGTTTCAAGTGGTTATAATATGAAAGGGGCCTAGAGCTGTTCAATACCCATGTATTTCACTGCTGAGCCACATATGCCTTCCTCGCAAGCATGGCAGGATTGGTACTGTGCCAGTACTATGATTTGCCAAAATTATGTTCTGCATAATATAAGTGTCTGTTAATCAAGTGCAATTGATTATAGCATGATAATTTAATCAGGGCTATTTTATTATAAACAAGTTTTTTTTTCTATGCATGCAATAAATGGAAGAGTTTCTTTCCTGTTTGCTCTTAACATGATTACACAATTTCCTCTGCCTCTTCTGCAATCTGTATCGTCACATATTTTGCCTAAAATAATACCTATGCTATAATCATTGCTAGATACCAGTAGATGTTACGGGAGAATTATATGTAATGTTATACTGCTCTCATATGATCTCTCACAATGTTGTGTTAGTGCTTCTTTCCTTGTAAACTGTATGGGGTTTTTTTGTTAGTCAGGAAATACCCATGCCATGTATTACCCAAGTAACTTACCTGGGCAATGCGTCATGCTAAAATAATTGCCAAAGGAAAAAATTCAGGCCACTTGTGAAAGGCTTGTAGTTTGCTTTCAAGCAACTGCTGGTGAGGCAGCTCTCTGGGTGACATATTTCCCAGCGATTAAGGTCAGAATGAACTGTTAGATCACCAAATCTAGCCTAATACATATCTGCGGTATTTAAATTTCACCCAGTGATGCTACATATTAAGTTTTCAGGAATAAACCTGCCCTATTGCCTGGTGCTTCGCTAAGATTGACCCCACTCTCTATTCCAATCAAAATTACCCTTTCTTGTTTTCAGCAGGCCCAACAAGYTGGAACTCGAACACTCTACAGCTACTTACTGGAAAATTAAACAGGACCAGTTGGAGAAGATTGGCCTTGGTGGGAACACCACATAGCTCCTGGATTTGCCTCTGTCCTGGACATTACAGCTTCCGAGGTCCTAGGACATTGTGCTTTTTGATTGTTTATTTTCTTTTGAGTTCAAAGTGTCTGAAATACTTCAGGTGCTGTGTTGCAACCCAGGAGGGAGGTGCTTTGATACCGTGGCATGGACTGGGTGTGTTGCGTGCCTTCAGGAGTCATCTGAGGGATACGTAGGAGTGCCTGAGGGTGCAAAGTCTTCTGGGATAACWTTGGAGGACTGTGTAGGGTGGAGGAGCACAACCTGGCGCAGTTTTGCTCTGATGTCTGTTAGGAATAGTCCCCGCAATCTGCTGACTCCCAAACCGGTCTCAGGTAGTGTCTCATACTGGGCTAGCTGGCACAGACCAAACCATGCCACATACTAACAGTCATGACAGTGTTTTCGCTTGCTCTCTGACCCTGTGTTACTTAGCAGCATATCTACAGTCTGTAACTGTGTCAGGTAGTTGTTCTGCTCTAGGTAGAAGGTTGTTAAAGCAGGGATTAAGACCCAGATATGAGTGGGATCTATAGACTCAAACCCAGCAAGAAACTCTGGCACATTTTTTCACTCTGGGTTCATAAGACCATGCAGAAATTGGTAGACATATATGCAAACTTTTTGGTGGTGGTGGTGGTGGTGGGTTTGTTCTTGTTTTCTGACTAGCAGTGGATTTTCTTCAAATAATGAGGTTTTTGACTGTAAGAGATGGATAATTACTCAAGAATTCTGCCTTTTCTCCTCAGAAGCCAGGTGTTAGGTTTCTTAAATGTCCTGAATGAAGGACTTCAACTACATAAAAATCACAGGAAGTTCCTCAAGTCTCTACCAAACTGATTATCTGTGGTAAAGGAGCCAGCTGGATGTAGAATCCCCCAAAATTGCCAGAAAAATAAATGACTGAAGTAACACTATGTTGACGTAAAACTGAAGGAATACAGTCATAGTTCACTTCTTACTATCATTACAATGGCTGACAACTTTTAAGATGGTCTTTTGAACCCAAAGAAATATCCCCTCAAGACAAAAGAGGCAGGTAAGAAAGGTTGGAGGTGTCCGTTACTACAAGCACCCAAAATGACACCTTTCTTCCCAGAAAACAACTGTTCCTRCCAGCGTGAGGAAGGAAGGAGGCTTCTGGAGACTTGTGTTCTTCCTTTCCTTTTGAGGGAGGTAGGGAGAGGAAGTAAGTTGAAAGCCAATGGAGAATGCTAGATGTTTGAAGAAGTAAGCCTGTATTTTGCTGCACTTTGAATGTATTTTTATTATAACTAAAAAATTGTAAAGAAATTAGAAATTTGTATCAGATTAGTTATTTAAGCATAAACAGCTTCACAGTTTTATTCTATTTCCATCCTTGTAAATGCCACCTAAAGGCTCCAYTTACCTGAGTTTAGTGAAGGCAAGGGAACAGATAAAGAAAACTTCAAACTTGCAGTTTATTAACTTCATTTCCTTCCCACTAGTTTTAGTTGAGGTAAAAGATTGYGTTTTAGGACTTTAACTGAAATGTAAAATAATATACCTATGTCATTGCCCAACTGATACCAGTAATAAAATGTCCATTGCTTTCAGAGAGTCCAGGATTCCTACAAGTAGGATTTTCATTTATTTATATTGCATTCTGCATTGAAGATCATGGGATAATAAGCCTGAGATATTACTGTGTTAAATGTTGCACAAATGTGAAAAATCTCTGTCTGTCTGTCTCTTCCCCAGGAGTATACTTCAAAATTWTATGTAAGGTATATATATATCAACTTAAGTCTAATATTTTTGCAATTTTATAGAATTTTTGAGATTTTATGAAGTCAAAAGAAAAAAAGAAAAGAAATGTACAGTAAAAGTTATGTGAATTTTACCAAGTTGATAGATCTTTCAGATGTCTGAGGAGYGTAAGCATATCACATGCATTTGAGCCAGCAAATCAGACAAAATTTAGTTAAAGCAGGAAGTCACCAGCTGCCTCTGCTTCTGAAAAGCGTATGAAGCCAGARGATGTCAGCTATTTTGGCATGAGCAATTGTCTTCTTCCCAATTCTCAAARCTTTCTTGTGTATCAGAGAGAGCAATCACTACAGAGATGGATCAATATAGAGAAGACTCCTGATCTCTCTGTTTACAGATTGTATATTAATTCGTTGTCTCTGTCTTTTCTGGAAAACTTTTGGACATTTATTTACTATCTCTACTCTGGAAAGAAAAAAGCACCTCCTGACTTTCCTGAGCCATTTGTGAAGGAGTTCTTTCAAATACCATACTTCTCACAGTGTGGTCCGTCCCACAAAGATCTGCATTGTAGGATGATGAGACCTTCACTTTAGTATTTTAATGATTAAGAAAAAAAAAATATTAACAAAATATACTTAGTCTTTCCTGGTTTCAACAGGCAGTTTTCACATCTGATGTCACATTAAGGTGCTAGTGACAAAAAAGGCATTTTAGAACACCTTTGGGAGAATTATTCTAAGCTTGCTGACATTGATGYTATATCATTTAAATTCTGTTGATATCTATCTCATTTACAACAGCATAAATCACTACATGGAAGGATGTCACCAATCTCTGTTTGCCAAAGAACAAGATGGAATTGTCCAAGAGAGAAGGATGCAGTAGGTGATGTTCTTTGGCTTCTCCCACACTCTATCACTGGTATTGAAGCACCTTTTTTCTTTTTTCAGGTCTACTTTTCAAACAATTTTAGAGTATTTTTTTCCAACATGAGCATCCCAATTCAATGAGATATATCTTTTCTTAAGAAAAAAAAAGAAACCACAAGAAAAGAGTGCTTTCTGGGATGGTGAAAAGAAAAAATCACAGCATGTAACTGATGTAATTCTGATTATCACTAACAATGTTTTCTTTTTGCCRAACTGCATTTCTTTATGAGATTTTTTCATTTTAGTTAAATTTGAGGGAACACGTTAACAGACAAGCCCAAACCAAAAACAATTCTTGGTTATTAAAAAATGAAAAAATAATTTGTTGTGACTTTTGCTAAAGCAATAACTATTTTGATGATTAAGCTAAGAGAACTAAATGAACCTAGACAGAAGCCACTTCAAGTCAGTTCTGCTCACTAGTGTATGYTGTAAAAACTCTCTTGCTTCTTGTTCTTTTCATCCTTACTTGTTCTTTTCTGCACTTCYTTTCCAAAAGGGAATTCGCATTTCCTGGCTCACTCATTTATCTTTTGATGCAAATTAATAGAAATAGGTATACTATAAATCGTTTACAATTCAGGAAACATTAATTAACAACAGGCTGGAAGACAAGGAAGAGAAAAGGAATAGAAAAGATCTGCTGGCTGGTAGGGTTAGCGTTTGCTGATGGAATTCAAGCACAGGCTCTTGACGTCATGATGATGTTCAGCTGCTGGAGAGTCTGGGTTGTACTAGATATAGAAGAAAAATTCCCCATGGGCAKTTGTTTCCTGGAACTAATATGTAGTTTGCACCTGAACCCTGGCAAAAAGGAGTGGTTAATTTTTGTTTCTTTGACATTTCCGTTTGGTCTTTGTTCTATTTACTGTGCATAAGAGGAAGGAAATTCAAGAAAGGATTGACTTTACCGTAATGAAATTCCCCTTAGGATAGTAGAGGAGTTGGGTATAGTCATGCGTCATGCTTTACCTGTTCACCGTAGGTCTATTACTCTTCAGTTTAGCTCCAGATAACACTGTCATCATATTTATCTCTAAACATGACACATTTTAACTTCCCAGATTACTTCTCTGCTCATAAGAATTCATCAGGAATATTCTAACAGTTTGTTTTAAAACTGAAAATAAATCAATTTTTAAAAATACCTTCWTTTGCTCTGAACTTTTGCTGAGAACCCTCAGAGAACGTCTAACGATAAAACTCTCTTGCTTGCAGAAGACAGGACAAGCACAGGAGTAATCCTTAGCATACAGGAAAACCACCTCCTATTTCTTCACTTGTTGTTATTCGTACAAATAGACATTATTCCAACCGACAAACCTCTAAATCAGCTTAATCTGGTACAGAAGAACAGATTAGAACCCAGATTAGAACCCAGATTAGAACCCAGATCTTTTTGTGCCTTCAGCAAATATTCTGGTTTCTGGACTACACGGTTTTAGAATTGGTGGTTAAAAAATGATAGTTTAAAAAGTTTTTAGATCCATTGTATGTGGCACAGAAAACTTCCATACCATCTCACAGAAASAGCAGGAAACAAAATTTCTGTTGTTTTTATTCCTTAGAGCTAATTGCCATCCGATAGCATTTGAAAAGCTGAGACTTTCCAAACGCTATTCTAGAGTTTCTTGTTACTGTAAGAGAGGCAGAAGATAATCAGATATATTAATGGGGATTTTARGGAGAAATCTTGTGATTAAGGCTTGTACTATGCTCTAATCGCTTAACTTGGGCTTTCTCCAATAATTTTAAGGCAAAACATTTTTAACATTATCTTTCTGAGTAGCAGAATCAGAAAATAAAATACAAGGTGAAGAATTTCGTTATTTGGGGTGCATTAAGCAGAGCGTCTCCAGCAGGTCGAGGGAGGTGATTCTGCCYCTCTACTCAGCCCTGGTGAGGCCGCACCTCGAGTACTGTGTGCAGTTCTGGGCTCCCCAGTGCAGGAGGGATGTGGAGCTGCTAGAGAGAGTCCAGCGCAGGGCCACAAAGATGATTAGGGGCCTGGAACATCTGCCCTATGAGGAAAGGCTGAGAGAGCTGGGCCTGTTCAGCCTGGAGAAGAGAAGACTGAGAGGGGAYCTGATYAATGTATATAAATACCTCAAGACAGGGAGTGAGGAGGAGGGGGCTGGCCTCTTCTCAGTGGTGGCCAGTGATAGAACTAGGGGAAACGGCCACAAATTGAGGCACCAAAAGTTCCACAGGAACTTGAGGAAGAATTTCTTAACRGTGAGGGTGACAGAGCCCTGGAACAGGCTGCCCAGAGAGGTGGTGGAGTCTCCTTCTCTGGAGATCTTCAAAACCCGCCTGGACATCACCCTGTGCCACATGCTCTGGGGGACCCTGCGTGTGCAGGGGGGTTGGACTAGATGACCTCTACAGGTCCCTTCCAACCCTAGCCATTCTRTGATTCTATGATTCTATGATACACTTTTTTCATACCTTATTCCTATTTTGTTTCGCATGTCAAACATGAACTTGGGCCTGTTCACTGTTCAGTGTTTCTGGTTAGTAGATTTTAAAGGCAGGCAGAGAGAGACAGGAAGGAGGGTTCTTCTTTCTAAATCATCTATTTGGTAGTTTATTGCTACATATCTTCAGGAATAAACTGTTCTCATTCAAACATTGAAATCTAATAAAAGCTGAATAAGTAGCAAKGTAAATAGTTTTCTCACTGTTTACAGTGTAGCTTCTGCCCTAGAGACTATGGCCATCTCCTGTCATTTACAAGACTCCTTCTACAATTAAGAAGCACCTACTTTTACTCATACTCTCTTAAGGTGGAAGGTACAAACCTAGACTGTATTCTTTGCCTAGTATTGAAGAAATGTGGACATTTGGGAGTCTGTGATCTGAGTAAGTGACAGTTTTACCTAAGAATCTGTAGATCTAAATCTAGTAGAAAGTGATAGAAATGGCTGCTCTGGTTCATGTTAGCTCAAAGCAACTGTCGGAGTTTGTTCGATTAGCCAAGAGCTGATTGCCCTTGCGAAACACTTTTGCATGCTCTTGCCCAGAAGACAGAGTAGGAGGAAAAGACCAGGAGCTCCCAGGCMAGGAAAGTTGTTTTATTGAGGCTAGGATATAGGTAGGGCCTCTGACAAATTGCTTTTGCGCTGTTTCTCATTGCAGTTTATGGTACAATGTGTTTTACGGTAATTTCTGTTTGCTTTTCACCATTTGTACTTTTCTTTTTTCTTCAAGAGTTATCCTCAGATGCACAGCCCCCATCAGCCACCTTCGGGATTGCTTCCTCAATCATAGTGAAGGCAAACTCTGGCTATGGGAAAACAAAGATTCATGAACAATTGTGCCATGACTAAGCACTTGAGTTCCCAGAATTGACATAAATCAGAAAATACCTTGTTTTGCCTCTTAGAAKAAGACTTGGAGCAACAGAAAGTTGTCAGAAACTGAGCAAAGAAACTAGGTATTAGATGAGAAGGGGCATGTCRTGCACAGAAAGACTTGGGCAAAGAAAACTTCCATCTGTTAAACACTCTCCAGTCTCGTGTTCTCCCTTAAAGTTTGATCTTTCTGGTTTCTGTTTAACAGATGATGTCAGCCTGAGGGGTTGCTGCTGGAGACAGTGCAAGGTGGTTAGGTCAAGAAGTCTCATTTTTAGGTGTAGGGAGGTGATTCATTCACTAAATGGAAATTTAGTTTGGGTGGCTGGAAAGTTTCTGAGAAATGGACGTTAGTGTCCTCTTTGGTAGGGAGTATTCAGCAGGGGAGCTTGAACAGATATTTCTCCACAGCATAATATTGCAAAGCACAAACACCTTTGCTTCTAAGCGTTTTTCATTACTGTCTTGATCTCCTGAGAACAGAATGAGTTTGAGGTAACATACTGGAAAKAATAAGCACCAATGAATAGCTTGAAATCTACAGATGAAAACTGAAATAATAATTCTTATAATAAATTGTAAGATTTCTGTCATGTAATATCTAAAATTCATTACATAATGCTATGTAGTATTAAACTATGTATTTTAATATTGATTGCACTAGTACTGCATGATTGCAATTATATTGTGAAAAAGAGTACTTATTAATTATTGTCAAATGCAAAATCTAACAGTGTACATTGAAAATGATCATTTTAAGCATAATAGGTGCCTTAATCTGCACAAATATCTTCACATTGCATTAATTGTGGACTATTTTATAAATTGATCTTTTCAGAACTGAATAGATAAGAGCGCAGTAATAGTGAATTAGATAGATACATGTATTAATCACCAGGACATGGATGGAAGGTCCACTATCTAACATGACCCTGATGGCAAATGTGGGTCAACATCAGCCTGCTGTAGGGCTGGAAAACTACTCCAGCCGTATCACTGCAGTGTGAAAACAGCAGCATGAGGATTTTTACCCACACAAAAAATCCAAAGATTCAAGTCCTTGGAGCTTCTGTCCTCACAGGCGGATCTGCTTGGCATCTTCTGGGAGCTCAACAAAAGTCCCCACGGCGTCACCGAAGCTGCAGGGMTGTGCCTGTCTTAGCCAAGTCTAGGAGATGGAGCTGAGCGGGASTCTGTACCTGATGCTCTCAGAAAGGAGGAAACACTTCTTAAGAAGCAAAACCTTGAGGGTTATTTAGGTGTGTGGTTATTGATGCCAAAGGGAAGAAATGAGTATAAAAGAAAGTCATGGCATTGACAACAAACTTAATGGGTTTATAGCCTATAAACTGTGGTGTTTGACAAAGTTCTTTTTGTTTGTGTTTCAATGTACAAATGTTATGTTTTTTGTTAACTGTGTTACACAAATGTTTATTGGGCAATAGGACAAAGTATTTTTAATGACTGCTATTACATCGTTTAGCAAAATCTGCCGTTCCCACAAGAATGAACAATTGAGCATTCTCCCAGTATCTGGAATATAAACTGGAAATTTCCATCTAGCAATAGCTTTGTTTGCAAACCTCTTACCAGAGCGCTAAAGAAAGATGCAGTAGAATAAAATTCTGACTTTGAATAAAAGTAGACAAGTCTTTCTCTTCTTAAGTGAAGACAGCGAACAAGATGTGTCTCAAAATGGATCAGCTTTTACTTGCATGGTAATTTTAACCATAAAGTGAGAACATCCTGAAAATAATTCTCTATATCTTTTTATTTATGTATTTAAATCTCATGGTGCTCAAGAATTTAGTTTTGAAATGCAAGTTTGAAAGCTCCTTGACAATGTGACCTAATGATACATATCTGCAGAAAGTTTCATCATTCRGATTTGTTGCTCACCAAATGTAGCATCCGTAAAGAGCAGAATCCATGAAATTCATGAGGAACTACGAATTAAGACATGTGAATATTATTAAGACATGGTCAGTCTTGGAGGGAGACTAAATCTCTCTATTGTAGAATCGACTGTGCTATAGCACAACTATAAAAAGAGGAAGTGTGATACATTCAGTGTTAATGTCAGTGTCTCTGAACAGTTGTTTTGCTATCTTAAAGTCCTCCTAACAAAATAAAAAGATATGGTCACAGTTATGCTCCCTACTTTYATTAGCCTGACATTAAAGGAGTGAAAATGTATTTATTATTAATTAATCTTTAATAATTAATTATATAATTACTCATATTTAATTATCACTTTTCAAACTAGTATCATTAATAAATTATTATATTTTCTTCTCTTGACTCCAAAATATGCAATCTAGCTTTTAAAATGAAGATTTTGTATATATATATAAACATTTTTGTGCAAGCCAGTCATCAGAACAATTTTCTTGGAATGTAGATTATGACAGATTTTTTTTTTCCTTAAAAACAGAAATTATAGGTGGTGTGGATTGTATTACTTATGAACTTTTTCTCATGTTTAAAAAATGATAAAATTGTTCTCTTGCAAGAGCAGGCAGCCCATTGTAATTGCTCATGAATTCTGGACAACGGCAGTAATTTCCAACCTATTAACCACAATAACTTGTGTTTCTATTTTCTGAACCGTATCCGAGACTGAGGTTATCCATCATATACTGACTGACAGTTAAGAATGGTTGCRTCTTTAGTAAACACGTTTCTCTATGTCTTTATAAATGCCAAGACCCCCTAACCACTTCTAATTCCAGCAGAAAGTGAACATCGTGACCGACATGCTTACAAAACTAATTTACTAGTTTCTATTGTATCACGTTTATGGATAAAGCAAAGGAAACCTTCCAGTTCTGGTTAATACCAGAGTACAAAAAATAGGTCACCTGGATTGCATTGGCCTCACTCTTCCAACTCCTAGTCTGTGACAAGGGTAAAAACAGATGTCRTGTTACTCTGCATCTGTGATACCTGTATCCTGGGAGAAGAGCTCTCCCTAGAGCAGAAAATGACTTGCCATGATAAAAAACGGTTTTTGAGGGAAAGCAAAGGAAGAAAGTGCTGTTGGTGCTGCTAAAGGAAGGTAAAGGAGGGGACACAAGAACCTGAAAAAGAAAGCTAAGGAATTTCTAGAAGCTCTGGGTTGTGCAAACACCAGCTCTCCTAGTGACCCTGCCAAGCTGTATCACTTTCAGACGAGCCGGGAGAAATCCAACGTACACAAACCAGAGGAGGAGGATTTGAACAGACTCCGAATCTTTGTTGCTCTTTCAGCGATGCATTAGGAGGTCRTGCTGCCCTGTTACAGCACCGGGTGACTATCTTCTCAACAGAGAGGTGTCAGTGAGGTCTTTAATCATAGCAAGGATTTATCCTGACCTATATTTCCCATTTGATCAAYTATTTCTTCATCTGAGGATCATGTCTCCTTCTTTGGCTATCGCTTCACTGTTTTCTCACACACCACACTGGAGCAGAGGGGAAGAAAGAGGAGGGAAAAAAGAAAAAGGAAAAGACAAAGGAGAGAAAAAGGAAAGGAAGGATGTTAAAGTGATGCTAGATATAATTGGACTAGAAAAAKWAAAACAAACAAAAAAACATATGAAAGAGCACAAGACAACTGTCTGATTGAACAAGCTGTATGATAACAAGCAGGTAACCAGGAACRGGTTAACTTTAGGGTGGGGAGAGATCATGACTTTTTTTCTGTGCACTGCCCCCCTCTCATCACCTATGTAGTCAAAATAATCTGTCTGTTACAAAAACAATTTTTAATTTTTGTCTCGCCCCAACTTTCAGGCAATTGTCTGAACCCGTATCACGAGACATGTTTACAAGCTGTACCAATAACTGGCTTTATCTGCCGTGTAGCCAGGGTGCAAAATGAAGCAGAAATAAAACATTATTTAAGGTCATRGAAGCCATGTGGCATTTGTGATTTGGCACAGAGGTCTCATTTACACTGTAAAATGTATTTGAGCTGTGAACTGTAATTTTCAGTTCCCTTCTGCCAAAATGAATCTAGCTAATATATAACAATGGGGATTTGTGTTTTTGAGACTTGGACGATGAACAGATACTTCTCTCTTTTAGATAAGCAAATGATGTGAAAAGTAATTTAAGCACCAACCTTCCATGAGGGTGGGGATCCTGATCCTTCAGCTCCTACGTTTTAAAGAGATTAGTTTAGACCTACCAAAAAAGCAATTATTTATGGAAGGATTTTTTGAGTTGATTAGCAGGAGCTCCTCAAACAAGTGATTTACCCATGGCTGTAGAGCTGCTGAAAATGATTTATATTCAAGGTTTGTCTTTAAGATTTAATGCAAACATGATTAGCAGACCACTAGGCTATTACCAGCTTGTTTGGGGCAAATCATATATGATACAGAAACTGAAGCATGTTATCAAAAGCTATCTCAATTATAAAATTGTTTAGCAGGCAATCATAGACCATTTTAGGTGAAAAGGGACCTCTGGAGTCATCYGTGGAAGCCTCTTAGACTAACAATGCAGAGCTAATGTCWATGTTAAGTCCAGTTGCTTGTGCTTTTCCAGAAAATAGYTCCTGTGTTTCACGGCCTTCACAGGAACATTTTTTTTTCCCTTATGTTCAACAAGAATTTCCCCTTCTGCACCTGGTGACCATCACCTCTGAGAAGCTTTGGCTCCGTCTTCTTTACAGCCTTCCCTTTAGGAAGTGGAAGASAGCAAATGCTTGTGCCTGAGCCTCYTCTTTGCCAGCCTGCACAAGCCTGCAGATGCCACAGCCTCTGCTTGTGTATTAAGTGCTCCAACCCTCTGAGCAGCTTAATGGTCCTCTGCTGAACTCTTACCAGGTTGCCCATCTCTCTCTTGTCCCAGAGGACCCAGTGCTATCCAGAGGCAACATCACAAGTGCCAAGCTGTGATCCGTTTTCACTTTGCTTGACTTTCAGCCCAGTGTGCTGTTAGCCTTTATCCTGTAATCACATTTAATACCAATTATTAGATCGTATGGAAATCACTTAGAATATTAAAGAATCAATCTCTATTATTGAAAATATGTCAGAAGCATATTTTTTTTCTTCTAAAATCTAATTTGGAAATTAAATTATGTGTTTAAAGATCTCCTTTCACATTCCACAGTGGCTAAATCCCTATCATAGACCAGTGCTGAAATTGAAGACATAAGCGCCTCATAAAAGCATACAGAATTGGATTAATATATTTCTGCAAAAATCACTGATTTTTTTAATGTTAATTTTGGCCTAATTTTCATGTGACAATTTTCAGAGAACTTCTAAAAAGACCAAATAAACTACATTTTTTTCCCCTGACTTTGCTTTATTTGGAATATTATTCGTGTTGTATTTTAATTTACTTTCAAGGGTGATAGCCACAAAATAATGCTCAAGGAAATTGGTCCCCTTTTCCCATCAATTACTAGGTGTGAAACATCCTCCCAGGTTGCAGTTAGGAATTCCTCTCCTACCAGGAGCAGCGGGAATGCAGCTGGGCCACTTTGCTTAATTAGTCAGTTATGTGAATTTGGGATGTATTGACGCTCCTAGGATGAGCAGCATGAAAGAGAGTTGGCAGCGCTCAAGAGGAAAGACTGAAGGTTTATTGGAAGAGTGTGTAAGAGAATACATTTCAGCCTGAACTGAGAATGCAGTAAGTTGAAATCTATATCTAATCAAATAGATGCTTTTTCTCTTACGTTTGTGTATTTTCTTATAAGCTGGGATGTTAAATCTGGGCACATTGGTGTTGTATGTTAAGAGAAGATTTAGGGAAGGTAATGATGAGTGTTTACTGTGTGCCCTTTGGTGCAGCAGCCTGGCATAGGATGCAATCTGTTTAAGCTGGGATGAATAGACTCCTATGGTGCTGACTGATACTGTCACCTTATATTCCCTTATTTGTCTCCATGTTTATCTTGTATTTCAAGCAAGGTTTACCATCTGTGAAACATTTTAAATATATCTATTATAATTGTATTACATGAGATTCTAGGTCTTCCTTCTATTTACATGCCAATCTACATGCATGTTAGCATCTGCTGTTCAGTGCAAATCCCTCAGTACATTCTTTCTGTATTGAAAAAGAAAACTTGCTAAAAATGGCAAACCAAATGCTTTTCTTTGTAATATACTTTAAAACCATAGTATGTTTCTTATGTTCCTTTTGTATATATATATAATTTGACATGCTTACAGCATGTCAAGGAAAGCCAATGTCACCCCGGTCTTCAAAAAAGGCAAGAAGGAGGAGCCGGGCAACTATAGGCCAGTGAGCCCGACCTCTGTCCCTGGGAAAGTAATGGAGCAGGTCATCCTGACTGCTGTTTCCAGGCACATGAAGGAGAAGAAGGTGCTCAGGAGTAGCCAGCATGGGTTCACCAAGGGGAGGTCATGCTTGACTAACCTGATAGCCTTCTATGATGGGGTGACTAGATGGATAGATGAGGGCAGAGCGGTGGATGTSATCTATCTRGACTTCAGTAAGGCTTTTGACACCGTCYCTCACGGCATCCTCCTGGGCAAGCTCCAGAAGAGTGGGTTAGATGAGTGGACAGTGAGGTGGATTAGGAACTGGCTAAATGACAGGGCCCAGAGAGTAGTAATCGGCGGTGCCGAGTCCAGCTGGAGGCCTGTGGATAGTGGTGTCCCCCAGGGGTCAGTCCTTGGTCCGGTCCTGTTCAATTTATTCATTAACGACCTAGATGAAGGGATGGAGTGCTCCCTCAGCAAGTTTGCTGATGATACTAAGCTGGGAGGAATAGCTGACAGCCCTGAGGGCTGCGCTGCCATCCAGAGGGACCTGGACAGACTGGACAGCTGGGCGGCGAGTAACCTCATGAAGTTCAACAAGGGCAAGTGTAGGGTCCTGCACCTGGGGAGGAATAACCCTAGACATGCCTACAGGCTGGGGACSGACCTCCTGGAGAGCAGCCCCRCAGAGAGGGACCTGGGCGTCATGGTGGACAAGTTGACCATGAGGCAGCAGTGTGCCCTCGTGGCCAAGAAGGCCAATGGGATCTTGGGGTGCATTAAGCAGAGCATCTCCAGCAGGTCGAGGGAGGTGATTCTGCCCCTCTACTCAGCCCTGGTGAGGCCGCACCTCGAGTACTGTGTGCAGTTCTGGGCTTCCCAGTGCAGAAGGGATGTGGAGCTGCTAGAGAGAGTCCAGTGCAGGGCCAAGAAGATGATTAGGGGTCTGGAACATCTGCCCTATGAGCAAAGGCTGAGAGAGCTGGGCCTCTTCAGCCTGGAGAAGAGAAGACTGAGAGGGGATCTGATCAATGTATATAAATATCTCAAGACAGGGAGTGAGGAGGAGGGGGCTGGCCTCTTCTCAGTGGTGGCCAGTGATAGAACTAGGGGAAACGGCCACAAATTGAGGCACCAAAAGTTCCACAGGAACTTGAGGAAGAATTTCTTAACGGTGAGGGTGACAGAGCACTGGAACAGGCTGCCCAGAGAGGTGGTGGAGTCTCCTTCTCTGGAGATCTTCCAAACCCGCCTGGACATCACCCTGTGCCACATGCTCTAGGGGACCCTGCGTGTGCAGGGGGGTTGGACTAGATGACCTCTACAGGTCCCTTCCAACCCTAGCCAGTCTATGATTCTATGATTCTATGATTTGTACAACTTCAAAGAACAGGCTTTACTCTTGAATAACTTTCTAGTTGCTGGTTTGCTCTGTGGCTGACGCTGTGGTTGTTTGCATTAGCAGTAAGTGGCCCAGAAGCCACATCCTTCATCAGAGATAATTAACCACAATTTCTTTTTCAATAAAAACTAGCATTTATCATAAAATCCCAGCGGCCTATCTTTATTCCACAAAATCCTTGTCACATGTGATTAATGAGTGAGTGTATTTGTTAGCATGATCTGCCTCCTAGAATTCCTAGGAGTGGTACCCCCCTCTCTGTAACGTGTGTTTAGTAGGATCAGCAAGGGATGGCAGAACAGAAAGCTCTCATGTAAGTCTAAACTCTGTTTAGTTTAATCTGAGATGGGCTCCCTCAGAAGTAGATCAAAGCCAATATTAGTACTAACAAACAGATCCAATATTAGTACTAACAAACAGATCCAAGATATCTGTTACAATAATATTGCATTAGGAAATATGACTTTTTCATAATTTCAAATATATGTTTGTGCATAGTTCTTAATATATGAAAGAAACTGAGGTAGTTTAAAAAACAAGATCATAAATTACTCAATACATAAACTCAGCCTCAGTGTACAACATTTATCTTCTACACTTTCTCATTTTGCCCATGAATCTATAGTGATTTTGTGTTTATAGTTTGTTTTAGTGCTGAGCTCACATGAATCCGTGTTATTCCTAATCAACAAAACTGTACACCTTGTTCTTTGCTCCAAGATTAAATATGGCTTGTTCTCATTGAATGTTAAGTTCACATAGATTTAGGAAAAAAAATCCATATGAAAATAAGACTATAAAGTTAGGCTGCATGTATTCACTAGTGACCACTGAAATCCACCAAGTTTCTTTGCTTATGTCAATAGGTAAACCGTCAGGGTTTTGGTGTGTGGATTAAACTCTCATGTGTTTCCACAGAAAAGCCTTTCTGTTCCTGGAAACATCCCTGCTTGTCAGCAGCCCATCCGTTGGGATCCAAGATTAATCAGTGGGTTGAACACTTGTACATTGTATTCAGCTCTGATCCTTCCAGGCTGTATTTAAGCTCAGTTTAACTTGATCAGAGTGGGCTTAACACTCTTTGATGCTTGTCCTGCTAGCTCAGTATTTTCAGTGTCTCATCTTGTTAGTGTGTCTGGTTTCATAAGAAAAACCTTCTTGAGGTTTACTGCAGGGCAGCCGGTGTGCAGCCTCTTCTTCCTGTTTGCAGTTACTTCTACACTGAGGGTAGACTCCTAATTCAGGATAGTGCTGAGGTTCCTGTACTGGCTCAGTGAGCAGGTGTAAACCCACAGGGCACCAGAAAGGTACCATCTCCATGCCCTGCTTTGTGCAGGGCCCTTCCTTTCAGTGCAGCTCTTGGCTTTGCTTTGGTGCACTGACGTGACTAACACTGCTTCTTGCATCCAGGCCAGCTGGAGATCTCTGCACTCTAATCTCCTGCAAATCTAGCTCCAGGCTGGAATGATGATCAAACTGTGATGGCAGATTAACAGGATTAAATGGGGTTTTATTTGGCATATTAGGCTTATTTTCATACTGGACTTAAGGTGAAGTTGGAACATTCAAAATTGATCTCATAAAGCCCAGCTAACTTTGTTTTTAAGCTGAATTGTCCAAACCTGACATCTTTAAGGTGAGGAGGCAGCTTCCTCTAGACACTGGCTGCTTCTGCACTAGCCCAAGTGCTCGGTTTGGACTAAGCTCTCCAGTGGTGACCATCATTGGACAGATGGGACAATGGTGGCCATCAGGACTCTCCTCTGAGCCTGCTGAGAAGCTCTTCCCAGCAGATATGCTCCCGGCATGCCTACGGCAGCAAACAGAGGCAGCCTTGCCAAGAGGTGGCAGTTGTGTCCACACAGCAGGAGAAGTGGCTCTCTACGACATGTAAACAGGTCAAATGCCCTCTTCACTCTAATGGCTTTCAAAGGCGGTGCGGCCTCTTGGTGTTTCCCAAGCTGACAGATGTGGTAGGGTAGCTCCTATATAAAAGGAGGATGTTCTAGAAAGGACAGGGCCAGATTCTTTTCATTGGTACCCAGTGACAGGACAAGAGGTCATGGGCACAAGCTGAAACAGGAAGTTCTGTTTGAATATGAGGAAAAACTTCTTTGCTGAGGGTGACTGAGCACTGAGAGAGACTGCCCAAAGAAAATGGGGAGTCTCCATCCTTGGAGATGYTGCCTGGACAGGGTCCTAGGGAACCTGCTGTAGCTGATYCTGCTTGAGCAGAGGCGTTTGGCTAAATGATCTCTGAAATTTCCTTTGCRCCTCAACYGTTCTGTGATATTCATCTGTTCCCACAAAGAAACGTTGCTTGGCCCTGCTCTTGCAGGAGGATCCAAGCTGCAGATTGCTAAAGCGGTAATTGAGGTGATTTTAAAAAACAAACCATGCCACCGTCTGCGGCACATGTTATATTACACATACATCTTCTTAAAATACCTTCATAATTCTGAGACACTAAATCCTCAGCAAAATCCTCATGGCTGAGCCAGTCTGGAAAACATGCACAACTGTTCAGTATTTGCTGAAAAATCTCATATGTGTCTTAAAATAACTATACAGTGTGGGGGTTCTAGTGGGATGAGAGGTAACTGTGACAAGTAATGAACTTGCACTTGTCCTTTTGATTCTTATATTCACTTTTTTCTCCATTTAAAATGGCTTGAACTCTCTACCAAGAAATTGTATTTGTCTATTGGATAGGGAAGCAGAATGCTGGTCCTGGGCTTCTAGTCACTACTGTGTAAATATTTAATATCAGTCATAATGGTTCTTTGGKAAAAGGGTGTATCACCCATAAGTGTTACTGGCACTGCAATTGCTATTATAGWCCTTGGGTTTAAGCCAGAAGATCTTGCAGATGTTGGAGGAAGCATTCTTGGACCCGAAGTGAAGCACTAATATGTGCACAGCAGTGCGTTCTCTATCAGCAGCTATTCAAGCAGCCTGTGGTCGTTTGGGCCCCATTGCATTGGGTCTATGGAGGTTGCTAATCTCTGCAACAGTCGAGTCCAAAGTTGAGCTGCAGTTAAGTTGAAACAGGGAGATAGATACAACGATCACGAGAGCTGAAAAACAAAAACCATTTAGATTCTGTAGTTATCTTTAAATTTAATTGATAGCCATGCATGTAATTGAAGCTGTAAAAACAAATAAGCACTTCTAAGAAATTCTGTAAATACTGAGCTTGTTAATTTCCCAGAACTCTCTAAGATAAAATACAAAAAGATAGAGCTGGATCTTGCACTGAGCTCCTATTTTATACCAGTAGGAAGCTGGCTTTTTTTCATTTGCCCTAAGCACTCTTGCCTCTAAGGTGCTATTTTATTTTGTTGCAGGGGAGAAAAAAAAAGTTAATGAAACAAAGCAAGCACTGAATAAACACGTGCTTTGCCTGAAGAATMACCACACGGAACTTTGTTGTTTCATCTTTATTCTAACACACTAAATTTGCTCAATATTAAGGCAACAGGCTGAGTTAGAGCTATTTTCCCTCTTCACTCCCCATCTARCTCTGTTTCTTGCTCAGWGATCCGGGGTTTCCCGAGAGCCCCRTCCCTCAAAGGGAGGCGTTGGGTGTGAGGGCAGAGGAAGGCTTCCTGGGGCGAAGCACGGAGCGCGTTTCCCGGCGAGGCTCTCGGCTGCACCCCGGAGGGACCCGGGGCGCCCTTACTCAGCAGTCTCCCCCGCCTGGGCGGGCGGGCTCTCCTCCCCACCTCCACGCGCGAGGCGCTCACTCGCTCCCTCGCTCGCACCAAGCGCCCGCGCTGCCGGGGTTTATAGCGCTGTCCCGAGCCCTCGCCGCCGGCCGCCAGCACGGGCGGAGGCTCCTCAGCCGCTCATCGCCACCGCGGAGGATGCGCAGCAGCCAGTGAGTCGCGAAAGGTTTGTTTCCAAAGGGAGGTGGTGTGAGCCTGGGTGTACGTGTAATCCCGCCGCTTTTCCCTTCGGGGGGCACGCTCTGGAGCCTGCGTCTTCCTCGGGGGCTGCACATTCATTAACGCTTTCTTTAATCACAGTAACTGTAGATTAATCCTTGGCTAACTTGCCAAGCGGCGCTGTTGTAAATCCCTTCTGCCTTCGAGTGCAGCACCGTGCTTATCATGAGGGAAAATACTGAGGGAGAGTTTCGTCTCTGCAGCAGAAATGTTGACTGGGGGTGACTATAGGTACTTCTGTAAGTAATCGTGAGGAAATAATCTTAGAGTACAAAGAAATGAAGGAAAAAAACAGGGTAAATATGAYATTTTCTCTGAATATGCAGTGATTTATGTGGAAATTTCATAGAGATAGATGGGGGCTTTTGTATAAGGATAGTATTTAAGTTCAAAAATTTGTATAGGTTAAAGGAAATCTCTCCACTTGATCATATATGTTCAGATAAAAAAAAGGCTATAAAGGATATTTTAATAAGTGGAAGGCAGGAGGTCAGGGTAGCGAAATCTTTGCCACATACATGCATATATAGYATTATGCATAAATTAAGAGATTTCTTTTTCAGTCAAGGGGTCTAGTTCTCTATTATATGATGATAGTTTCTCTATTATATGAAAATCACAAAAAGTCTTTCAAACTGAAGTTGAGGTCCTGATCTTGTATCTCATTTTATATGTTATCCTTTAAGTTCTATAACAATAATAATAACAATAATAATAAAATGCAGAAATTGCTTCTGTTTAGACAACAGTGTGAAATGCAAGAAAAATTTACAAGTTTCCTGATCTGTGCCAAGCATATCAGAAAAACGAAGCTCTCTCTTTTAATAATCTGTGGTGTTAATTGATTTGGAGTAGATTTTCACTTTTTTTTTTTTCTCTCTTTTTTCTAAAAGGAACAATGTCACAAGGCCAATAGAAAACCTTCCTTCTTCAGAGGCTTTTTGGGGATCTCTCTCCTAAGACAGGAGAGCAGCAACTGCCAAAATCYGGGATAGTGGCAGTAGGGTTGTTTTTCAGCTCGCTTTGGACTTTGCTTCTACGTGTTTATTCAGAAGTAGTCTTGTCTGTCTGCARTGGTTTGGAGTGCTGCATCAGAGCTCAATCTCCAGACTTCTTTGTTGGGGAATAGCTAAAATATCYACACACACTCAGTCATAAAGTGCCGATTCTGAGGTTGCAAAGGCAGAAGTCGGGGTGTCAGAGACCTTCACTTCAGCACTAAGTCCTCTTGTCAGTGTGCTGTAAGTACTACTTACACRGTAGACAACCACGATGGAAGTATTTTACCACAGTATAAGAGGATGACTGAAATGCCTATAAAATCTAAATGTTTCCATTGATCGCCATCAGTATCAGATGATCAGTTTGCCTTGCTCAGTGCCAGCGGTGAAGAGCTAGAGAGACAGATGTTCCTGGTTGCTGCAGGTTTCTTCTTCTGTTCTCCTCAATTCATCAGAGCTGAAACACCCCCAGTCTCCTAGACTAGAGAGTTTAGTTTGCTCCCTATGATCTCCTGCTTGCTCTTGCCAACCTCACATTGGCCATTCACCCCTTTCTTTCCTTCACACCCGGCAGTACAGTTTTGGCCATCAACCTATGGAAAAGATTTCCCCCATCTTGTTCTGTTCTAGTGGCAAGGGGCAAGGTGAGAAAAGGAAGGGGGATGTAAAGAAGAAATAAAGACACAGAAAAATCTGCTTTTTCATTCTGATAATCTGTATGGGGGATGGGGGGTTAACTCACAAATAGCACTGATCTGAAGCATGAGGTGGTCTCCCACCGAGAGGTTCAAAGCCTCTCGGTTATTTCTCTGTACCTCAGGAATATAGCAATATGATATTATGGTATAGTAATAAAATACCACACTACTTCTTGAAATTGCAGCTCAAATCTCTGAAAATTAATATTCTTTCCTTTGGAAKGAGAGCACTGGCCTATGAGAAGTAGGTTCCTTACGACACTCTGGTGTCAGGCC
Source organism: Eudromia elegans (assembly GCA_003342815.1). Classification (NCBI taxonomy): domain Eukaryota; kingdom Metazoa; phylum Chordata; class Aves; order Tinamiformes; family Tinamidae; genus Eudromia; species Eudromia elegans. Next base: position 8,342,433 of record PTEX01000005.1, on the reverse strand, counting down.
ATAATCCAAACCTCTTGCAAAGAGTCTCTCTGTTGCTGAGTTACAAGTCAAACACCTGATGAAACTGGCACATGAATGAGAGAGGCGGGTGGATAAATCATTGAAGCAAAGGGGTTTATTTTGCCTCTCTCCGTCTTCACTGAAATAAGAAACCTATCAAGGGCCATAACCCTTTTTCACAGCTCTGTAGTAGCAGCCGGACATTGTTCCTCATTCCTAACCCTACAGTTACACTTGACATGACAATGTGTCTTTCAACTCATCAGACACTTATACTGGAAGACAAATATCAAGGGCAATGGATAGAAGTACTAGAGATCTGTTTAACTAAGGAGTTGTCTAAACAGCTTAGCAAAGTTACGGAAAGATCTTCAACTGCATGAGGGAGTTTGGAGAGTTTATCAATACCTCAAGGTAAAGGGTTTTCTGTAGTGATGCAAAGACCCTGCTTTGCTGAAGTATAAAAGGAARAATAAATAGGGAATATTAGAAGAGATCTCCATTTCCAGTTTAGAAAAACTTTGGGTTGTGTAATTGGATGCTATTCCAATATAAATATTTTGGAAGTTCTTTTAAAAAAGTAAGCCTCTTTAAAAAGGATTAACTTGATTTACTGGAGCATTTGAGCAAGTGAAGCTGATAGTATGAGATGTTCTGTGTATTTCCTGAGCATTTTAAAGGGGCTGGTATCCATTCTAATACTTTGGCTGTTATGGAAACTGAATGGCTCTATCTTATGCAAAAATGACTATAAATAGGTGTTTTCTCTCCTCCTTGAAAAGGAGGGACTGCAGTTAAAAAATGTTTTGTTTTCTGAGCTGTCAGCTTTTCAAGTAAGTGCACACARGAAAGAACATGTGCCACAGAGAGGAGGAAGAAAGTCACAGGCAGATTCCTGCCTCTTTCAGTCTGGGGGAGAGAAGTTGAGCAATAAGCGACTAAAGGTTTGGAGGACTTGTTCTGTCTCCACGTTTGTTTGAAACTGTCACTTTATCCCTTTCACCGCTCATAACTGCACACTCCCTGTTCACCTCTCTAATCTCATGTTTCCTTTGCCACAGGGTTAGAACAGCAATTTKTATTGGGAGTTGAGATAACCTCAGATTAGACATGAGGCTGAATTACGGCAGGTTGGTTGTTCAATGTCCACTTGCAGTCTGATTCCTCTCCAGATTACCTTCCACATAAAACAAGCTGCAATAGAGAAGTATAGTTTTGAGGAATAACATTTTGTATAATCTGTTGCCTCAAAAACCTGAGGTCGCTCAGAGAAACTTGTGTAACACAGACAAGTCTTGATTTGGCCAGAGAGGGCTGTGGCTTCTGTGGAACCGCGTGTACAGGCATGAGTCAGAACAAGGATGTGTATGGAAATGTGTGGAAGCCGAAYCTCCTATTTGGGTTATCTTCTGCTTGGCATTTCCTATCCCACAAAGGATATTAGACTCTACTCAATATAGGTCAGAAAAGAGGTCACTTAATGAGGTRTCCCTGCCACAGGGTCTGGTGTGGTGAACAGCATCATTAAGTGCTGCTGTGGATTTCAGGGTGAAATGTGAGCATAACTTAATATCCCTAGGAAGAGATAAAGATCAGCACATACTATATTCATGCCATATAGAAATAGGTCTGAATTATTTCTACATAGGAAAAAGACAAAGGATTTGAAGAGTTAAAGCTAGYGTTTTAAGTGCAGTTCAGTCTGGGGTAACTGCAGACAGCAGGATGCTGTAGCAATGGTTTGCACCTAGAAGGAAACAAATACAAACCAGGAGGATGAAACGACAAACCAGGTCACAAGGGTGTGGAGAATTTAGGGTATAGTTAAGCTAAGTACCTGATCTGAGCCTCAGACTGCATCATGTCCCAGTCCTGTAGGGCTAAGAGGTAAGGAGGAAAGCAACAAAACCTTCCAAATGTCTGTTTTAAGAGAAGTGTGAAGACTTTCAGTTTTTCAGGATTATGCTACCTTACTACTCTGAGGAGTTCTGTGGACATACTGGGCTGAAGAAATCTTCCTATAGTGTACCAAACAAGAGTGCTGAGCTATTTTAAAAAGTTACATATATGCAGAGTATTCAGTTAAAATAATACACATGCATATATGGTTGCCCTATGCGTAAGCAACAAATCACACGTACCATGGTGRCAGAGAACACAGTATTGGCATCATTTCGCATCCTTTCAGACAATAAACACTCATAAAGGAGTAACAGAGGCTTCATGAAAAGTTTGACCTTTCTGACATGTTTGATAGCTATTCCTTATGGCCTGGCTAGAAGCTGCATGCCTACCTTGAAACAGTAATTACACAAGCTAGCTTTTAACCACTTTTGCTTCCCTGGGTGATGCCTTTGCAACCTAATGGAAGACTTGGACTGGTTGCCAGCTGCTACAAACTSTCTGAGGATTGGTCTGTCTTCTGTTAGAGAAGAAGGGGGGTTTGTTTAGGACCATGCTGACAACAGGCCGCCTCTGTAGCTCTCTTGCACCAGTCTCTGGCAGCACTGCAGCACTTTGGGAAAGGTGGAGAATCTTTAACAAACAGACATCTCTTTCATGAGGCATTTGCTCTTTAAAATAAACAAACACAACAAACCCCTATTGCTACGGGAGAAACCTAAGGTGAGACTGCTAGACTGCTGCCGCAGCATGAGCTGAGGGGAGGTTCCTTGGACACACTGGAAAGTTATGGTGTAACCACAGCGGTGGTTTTCTTTGGCCTGGGGCAAACCAAGACTGTTCTGTGGSTTGCAAAGTGGGGAAGTCGTGGAGCATGTGAACCTGCCTGCTTTTAGGTTAAGCTAACCTGAAGGATGTTCTCTCTAGTTCTTGTGTTGTGASACATTAGACATCTCTTCCTAAACTAAGCAGTCTTTAGAATATTTAGTCCCACACAGCAGCATTTATCACAATTTCTCTATTCTCCACACTTTTTCTAGCTCCTGAATACATCTTTGAGAGGGGATATCCATAACAAAACATACTGCTGGCTGCCATCTGGTTCCGTAGTAAAATAAGGACTCTTTTCTTAAGAACCCTTGTAATGTTTTGATGGATTTGTCTGCCACAGGGCACTGAACTGGTATGTCCCTGGGACTMTCCACAATGATGTCAACATCTTAATTTAGAATAACTTGGAGCCCAGTATGGTACATATGTTAACATTTTTTTTCCTGCATGCGAGTATGAATGCTCCTTTCATCTGTCACTTAAGCCAGAGTCTTTCTATGAGTCTGCAGTCAGCTTTAGGCTGAACTGTCCTGAGTCCACTGCCTTCCCTCATCCAGATTCCTTTTGAAAAAAAGTTCCAGGATATAATGAGTGACCCAAGCCCCAGACAGTGTTGGTTTTGTCCACTACTTTAACTYCAGCATTTGATGGAATTAATTTTATTATTAAATTCAGCAGTATAACCAATGACCAGTTTAACATGGCGTTTGAGCATTTGTATAACTCATACATGTGCTTAAGATAGCATGTTCTTGCATCTTATACTGGAACAGTAAATTATCCATCATAGACATAATCATCTGAAGTGCTAGAATGCAGTTTTTCATTACTGCCATAAAGTGGGAGTTGAGAGCATCTGTACCCAAAACTTTGCTATGCAATTAGGAGTTATCTCAGTCTGATAGGGGAATATACACATCAGTGTTTTTCTCTTCACATATTAGCTTGTACTATGAACTTGCTGCATGAAGACTGCTGAACATGCAGGTCTTCAGGAGCAAGGAAAGGTAGAGATCAACAGTGGAAGTTCTGACTAAACAAAGTCAGTTAAAAGACTCAACAGAATTTTGCAGGATATGTTTTCTGCAAAGTCATGTGGAATGACTTAAGCAGAAAAGGTGTAAAGAAGACTTATGTTGTAGCTGTCAAGAAGCAACATCTTCAGTCTGCAGCTCCATGTCACACCAATTTACCATACCTGGAACCTTTTAATGCATATTAAAAGTTATTTGGTTTTCCTCTTTGTTATCCCTCAAACTGGCTTTGTTTGAGCCCATGTCTGCATTTGTAATTTCCAGCTGCKGCTGCCGCCAGCCGTGCTGGACGCAGGGCAGGGAGTCCTGGGCACTGAGGTGGCRGAGGGTGGCAGCCTCCAGGGAGGGTGTTGGATGACCCAAGTGTTGGGCAGTGGCGAACATGGGCTGCTCCATTGGGGCTGGGAGCTGGGAGCCATTGGCAGCCAGGCAGCAGGGCAGGGGTCTTGCTGACAGCTCTGGGCGCCTCAGTGAGGTGAGCAGAAGACATCTGGTGCTGCTGCCCACGTTCAGCTGCCAGCCCTGTAGTGGTGAGGCAGGCCTGATTTCCAGCCACAAATTCAAAACCATGGGCTGGAGAGAGGGTCTGGACCAAGACACAAGACACAAGACATGRGCATAGCTAGAGCCTAGCTTAGGAGAGGACCAAGAGTGAGAACCTCAGCCTGGTTGCTGGCCGGTGGGACTGAGCCCCACGGGGCTGCTCGAGAGCAGCCCTTTTCAAGGCTGGGTGCCTGCACCACAATCTGAGCTGGCCCGGAGCCCAGGCACCCATCCCCCAGGACGGGTTATGCACTCAAAGCTCTGACACCAAGACCTGCTGGAAAATGGCAATAACTAACAGACTTTGACCGCCGTATCTTTGAAATGCAAAGTAGGTACTTCAGCCATTAGTAATTCATAACCTTGGGGAAAATGTAAGGGAGCTTTACATCTTTACATTCATGTAATTGAAACCTACTCACTGTGACGAAACGTTCACCGTCATGTTTATAAAGTACCAACAAWACACATTAAAACCCTTCTGGAAAACACAGTTAAAATCTGGGAAAGGAGGGGATGACCTAAGTCACTATTTCTCCTTCCATTCTCATCCTTTGAATGGGGAGAAATGCACCATTGCTCATAATATTCTGAATTTTACCATATTTACAGATGAAGCTTTACTTGCACAGATGAAGGTAATGACCCTTTARAAGCAGTTTGCACAACACATTATCTTTCCCTGCCTGTAGAGGGGAAAACTTGGGCAATATCTCTCACTATTCAAGGGAACAAATGTGAGATGCTTGCTAGATTTCATGAATCTGCAGAGAGAATAATTTCTTACACAAATATTCTGCTTTTTGTTTGTTTGCTTCCAAATAAATAAGGAAAAACTCAGTGTCCAATCAAGAACTACAGCTAGAGAGGCTAAAAGGGCCTGGCAGCATGAAGCCAAGCTGGGATACGGAGTTATTTAAAATAACTAGGCAAGTTGGATAGGGCAAAGTTTATTTTTGTAGCTTCGTTTTCAGGACTGGCTTTCACACGAAAGCAGCATGGGGAGATATTTCTACTCCGTGCTTGCTCTGCCTCCTTTTTAGGCGCATTCGTGCTGGTTGGAATGCTGGGATTCTGGGATCAGCAGGCCGCCCAGCGCTCCCGGGGGGCCGGAGYGCTCAGACTCGGGCTGTGGGCAACCTAGGCACTCATGAGGAGTGCAGCACACACAGAGGCATTTTGTWCTACTTCCTCCTCCCCACATGTTGAAAGTTACCTAGAGGCTGGAAGGAAACCAGACTCTGGTTCTCCTTCCCATCATATCAGCTGAGATGATCCCTTGTGTGAGCAGCACTTGAAGCTCCACCTGGACAGGACTTGTGATTGAGCCTGCTGCATAAGTGATCTTCCAGACTGATCCTTGGTTCTTCTCTGAAGACTTGAAGTGGAGTAAGAAACAATTTCTAAGTGTGATAGGATCTCTGGATGGAAATCCCCTTCTGTTAGAAATTTCCTGTGTTCTTGGTGCCTATAATGTACCTATAGGCAAAGATGTATGAAGAATTAATCTGTCAGGGCACAGCTGCTTACTGGAAGCAGATGGTGCTATTGCACGAAGAAGGAAGGRAGGCTCAAGCCCTTGGTGTCCTGGTGAGTATCAGTTTCCTTGTTTGCAGCACTATGATTAATACAAACAACAAAAACTTCTCTGACTCTTTAGTCATAGGAATTTTGAACATATTCTCCAACATTCAGTCAAAGAAAAAGAAGCCTGGATAATGGGGACTCTGCCTGCTTCAGAAATGAACTCCAAGATTCCCATCCTGCAAGGGCTTTATTTTGGGGCATAATATTTGAATGCTTCTTTAAAACAAGACTTATTTTAAGAGTTATTTCTTTCACTTGGAAAGAAAGCTACAACCAGGAGCAACTCAGGTCCTAATTTAGAGCATGACCTTACAAGGTAAAAGCTTCTACTTAATATTTAATTCAACAGTTACTAAATGGCAAATGGATATTAGGCTGACTTCACTGCATATAATCTGGCCAAGATTTAACTAGCCTTAATCTACATGAGAAGTAACTCTGGAAGTAAACAATGTAGTTATAATATTAAACTCATAGTTGATAAGATTTTTCTTAGATGACGACATAAAAGACTTGCATGTGTAAACTGGAGAAAAATGATTAAAAAGGCACTAATGCAACACAGGCCAATTATTAACCACCGTTTTCCTCCAGAGAATGGAGAGATACTCCCCCAGCTGTAGCTGATCCAAAGCAGTATTATGTAATAGTAAATACATAATAAATATATAATAAAAAAATCAAATATTTGATATTTTTGTTCTGTTTTGGTTTATCTGCTAGATTACTTATAATGAACACAGGAACATACTGCATATATTAAAATAGACTGAAGGACTGTTTATACTGAATCCTATACATAGGGAACTTGGATTTCTAATTTGCAAAGACATAGATTAGTAACAGAAAATGGATGGTGTTCTGGCTTTTCCTTCATATCTGTGGTTTGAAAACGTCACGTTCCCGTGAAGGACATGCARTCGTGAAAGATACACAATCCCAGTTTTGCAGCTTGACTCAAGAAGAAACAAAATGTCTTCGTTTTCACCTGGGAAGTGTTTACAGGCATCTTTTATTTCTCTATGGARCTAGGCTCAAACTATACTGTTAAACTGAAACTAACCATACGAACAATTTGAGACTGGATTTCACATTTGAGAGTGAAAGGATTTCTACAAGCATAGAAACTAACCATTGTAGGTGCAAATGAGCATTCACATACACTTCCACCTTCAGTTAGCACATTTACCCCTGCACTTTTGGTTCTAACTTCTACCAATGAAAAAATTSAAACTCCAAAATAATATTAAAATTTCGCTTCCTTCTGTTTTAATATTGATTTGGTAAGCTTTCAGCTTGGGCTTGCTTATAAAGGCCGTCCTTAGTTTTGTTGTTGTTGTTGTGTTCTCTCTATTCTATTCATATTTTCAATTTGAAAATCCTTGCTTCTTTCTTACATGGTATCTAACAGAGTTATTCTTGYTTTATTTGGCTATTTCTCAGTCATGATTGTGTAACTTGTCCTTGAGATGGTTTCTTTGTATTTTTGCTTAGCTTGATRCAGGCCACGTTTGTAAACTCAGCTCTAAAATCTGAGAACTTGGATCASAGAGGTAGTTTTGTTTAGTCTGAAAGGATTAGTTCTAGCACAGGATCTCCTGCTCTCCACTAATAGGCAAAATCTTACTTTTTGAACTGACACGTCTTCTAGTGTTTATATAATCACCTGTAATTTTTTTCTAATGTAGCAAAACCAGTTGATAGCCTTGTATTGCTTATTTTACTATTGCTACATTAATCACAGGACATGCTGAGCAATAAGTGCTTCCCACAGAGGAGAGGTGCTACTAAGAGCTACTGCCTCTTCTCTTTAGGCTGCTAAACTGTCACCACCTAATCAGTTTGGATTATCTTAAAGGTTGTGAAAAGTTAAGTTAAAAAACAGATTGTTTACACGTTATCTTTAGGTTAGAAGGCAAATTAAATGTTTGTAGGCCTGGTATCACCCGTCAGTGGAATMTAAAATGCAGGATTCTTTTGAACTGTAGAATGAAGACAGATCTYCCCATTCCTTCCTTCCTGGACAGCTCAAAATCACTATGTGGTTTCTGTTACAAAAGGCCCAGGTGCAAAAATCAAAGACTTGACTCTATTCCGCTAATTCGAGGGTCCGGGTCACAAATAATTTTTAGCAATATCTTTAGGTGAAATATGTTAGGTAGGTTTATGAAGAACGTCTTTTCTGTTCCCCGCAAAGGTGTTTTTATTAATGAGTAYGTTGTAACTGCAGAAGCATGTCCATGTTTAGCTGCAGCAGATTTGATGGGAATATCTTTTGAGAAGTCCACACCTTTGTCAGCTTAGTTGACGCTCGAGAGTGATTTGTGGGAACTGCWGGAACAATCACAACCTAAACACCACATGCCAAACAAGTGCCACCCAAAATCCAAATTTGAAATTKCTGCCAGCTGACCTCCGTGCAGCTGCCTCTACCTAATACATGCTGGATGGGTTAACATCCACAAGCATAGGGCCTACYCGATTAAACTAACTACCAAGGTCCTTGAGGAAATGCTGATGAGCCTAACAACATATGCTGGATTTTCAGAGCAAGAAGTATGTACACCAGCAGGGGGAAAAAAAATGGAATGAATAATTTCATTCTTAAAATGCTCTTATCCCCATTGAGCTTTGGGACATAAGGAACTGATAGTAAATGCAAAGKTCAGGACCGCTACACCCTTATCCTGAGCCATGTTTTCTTTAGCACTTAAGTTAAAATTGATAAGGAGTTCCTCTTACGGCATAATGCCAAACAGCAGACAAGTTATATCTTTTTATGAGCTACTGTGGTTTTTGTTACTGTACAGTATGTCTTCTTGCAACCTTTCAAAACATCGTAAATCCTGAGAAATACTATGCTTAGGCTCMTATTTAAAAGTACCAGCCCAACACATCATTATGGAATGCTGTGGGTGTTGCTGAACTTGGTCACTTGTATTCAGGTGAGAGTATATGAGTGTAATTCTTAGCCTTAGGCACTTACGTTTCAAATGTCTATTGATTCAAATGTGGGAAGGAAAGTTTTTTCAAGTTGTGCAACAACTGAAACAAACACTTATTTAAAGGCATTTTAATCATAAAAGACAATTTGTTTCTATTGAGTAGAAAAAATACATGGCATGAATTCTGGYTGAAACATCTTGCAATAATTAGCTCTTACAGTTAATTATTAAATATCCCTGAAAACATATAAAAGAGTTAAATCTGGCTCTTAAGTATCATTCAGTGATTTGGSCGTCTCTGTTTCAGAGAAGAGTGCTGTTGTACCAATCCTAAACTTGCTTCTGAACTGTGATGATCATCAGAGAACCCTGAAAACKAAGACTGCTTTGGATAAGAGGTGAGTAATACCCAAAGTGGCAGCTGATAGTTTGGATCAAGTCCTCAAACTTGGCAACATCCTTAAAGGTTCAAATCAGGGAGGGAGGGAAAGMTTTGTCCTAGTGTAAATGAGTTTTGTGAAATCCATACCCATGAACAAATAATTTCTCAAGCTAGTCAAATAAAAGCTGTTTAGTAAGAAGCTTAGTATTTAACTCTGATAATCTTCCTCTCCTTGTTTATAGTTTTCTAATGGAGAATTGCTTTAGGTTTTCTCCAATTTATATAAAAATAATTTCTGTTCTAAACTAGAGTATTTCTGCTTCTCAATAGAAAAGATCAGATTGTGAATTTTATGAAATACTGAAATTGGAATATAAAATATTGATTTTCTTGTAAAAACACATTAGGTGTAATGCTTGGGATAGAGGGGGGAAAAAAGAGACAGATAAATATTGCAACAGTATACCAACTGATCACTTAAGAGAACAGGTATTTCTGGAAGTTGTGTTGCAGGATACCACTCCTGGACACCAAATGGCACCAGAATTTGAATCTATGTCAAATTAAGATCCTGCCATCCCTGAATCCAATAATAGGATTTCAGTGTGGGGACAGTTCAGCATTTTTTACCACCGAGGTAGGAAGCATTGACTTGCAGACTCTTCTTCAGACTAGAATACATCTAGTTTTAACAAAACTACTTGGGCAGAAATTAATCCTTTCAGTTCATGATGGAATTCAAGAAGACCTATTTTAACCTGRTAGTTATGTCAGWTTTTTAGGATCTAATATGTAAAGAATTCCTGATCTGGGTGAYATAAAAGCTTCACATATGGTCTTCRAAGGGATRCTCCAAGTAATCAAACTTCTTGTTAATTTAGGGTAGATTTCTTTTGTGGAAGAGTGTACGTGTGTGTGTTTTACAGCACTAGTCACAGAAGCACCCTTATTTCAGTAGATGCTGTAGGCTGTCGACAGCAGCATGTGTCTGGAAGCACAGGGAAGCACTGAGCTCATGGGGATGTCTCCCCTTCTGARGGGCACAAGCACCCAGCCAAACTCCTCTTGGTATCAGCTGAGTGCAAGAAAGCAGCWGCAGTAGCTTTAAGCACACAAGCTGAGAATAGGAGTAAGACTCAAAGCTTTTCTTCTCCACCCCGCTTCACTAGAGTTTAAGGGTTGAATTAAAATGAAAAAAAACTTTTATGAAGTACCTACCTCTTCCATGCATGATGCATAAGGAACTAAAGTACTCAAGTTGGATGATTTTGCCATTAAAATCAGAGATGGGTGCAGAGAGGAGAGACAAACACCCTTACCAAAAGGAGATGTTTGCCAAGTGAGATTTAGTTATAATATATGCATCTACTATGGCACAGGAGGACTTACTAGGTCYTTGAACTTTTTGGGTTCATAATTTGGGTTATTTTTACACCAACATTTTTTCCAAAACTTTGCAATTCACCAGCCATCCTAGTGTTGTCTCCATGTGTGTTTTTTTCCCTCTGTTTAAAACAGTCATACCCCCAATCATATTACATGCTGTGCTTCAAAGAGGCTGGGGACTYTGGGGACTGCAAAGCAGTCCTTTGAACCACCTGGGAGACTGTATTGATTTATAATTACAATTGAATTTTGTCATCTGGAATTTTTGCCCCTAGAACCTTTCGAATTGCAGATACGTGTCCTGAAGCTGGCTCACATTGCCTCCATTGCTTCTGGTGGCTCTGTGCAAGGTCAGATCCACATGGACAAGATGGCAAATAGGCTCTGACTGGCCATAGCCAAGCAGTGCCTCATGCTCAGGTTTGTCAACAAAAATAATTGTGCTATTTCAATTATTTCATCTATTTTTTACCTTCTTTAATTTTAGGGGGATTCTTAATAACTGTGGCCTTTAACAGTACCTTTCTGGAGTGTCCTTGTGGTCATCCCCTGAGCAAGTTTGACATCTCATATAACAAACATAACTTTTAAAATCTGAGTTCCTCTGAAACTGTTCCTTCGAATTTTTGCTCTTTGTAAACAAGACAGCATTCATTTCTCCTACGTCTTGTAGTCATCCAACAGTTGCTAAATGTTCAATAAAAGTGCAAAACCCAAACCAGACTACAGCACGTTTCCACATCCCTTAGTGCAGCCTGTGCACCAAGGCATAATGCTCCCCTTCTGCTCTGCCATGGCTAGCACATCGTAGGAGCTGCCTGGATGACGTTTCCCAACGATTGACTCAACCCGTGGGCAGTCAGATAAACCCGAGYAGGTAAGCAAACTTTGAGTTTGCAAGGTTTAACTGGAAGGTGCCACCGGCTTGACTTATATGAACCTGTCTCGCTTTCTGCTTGCCTTTTGATTAACTGTGTGYAAATTAGGAAGTGGTTGGATCTAATGTCCCGTGATAAGGAATAAATAATGATTCTTATACTTTAGAATCCACAGCACAAGTAACTTCCCTGATACTAGCAACAGGAACTTCACTTTCTCCACAGTCTCTCACACTTTTCCCCATCCCTATATCAGCAAAGGGCCAGCAGCAGCAACAGTGGCAATCTCGGACTTCCACTGCCCTAAGGGAAATGTTCCTTCTGGAGACTTTGACAAGCAACTTGAACACCTTGCTCCTGCTTGCTCTGGGCTTCCAAGTGTCTCCTCCCTCCACTCATCAATTAGATTACATAAGTAACATCGATCAGTCTGTGCAAGATTTCAGTCATTTATRCTCCCTCCTGGGACCAGAATTCCTGCTTTCTGGATGTCTGTCCCACATGTGRCAACATCCCCTTTTCAGTAGGATTATATGGATGTAAAGAGCTGCAAATCTCCAGGTAACTGAAACGCAGGAGGCAGAGTTTGCAGGCGAGCACTGGTAGCTATTAAACTCCCCAGGGAGAAAAAAAAAAAAAGATTGTGAAAGGGTTATAAAGACTATTCAGAGAACAAGAGGAAGAGTCATCTCTTTAAAAAATATATGTGGTGAGGGCAGGGAGATAAAAATTGTCCTTGCTTGTGGTTTAGCTCTGGAGTTGGCTTGRTTATCTCTAAAAGCCTCCTTTCTGAGTGAGTCTGTGCTGGTTCCGTTTCAGTGCTACGCCCCACACACTGTTTGTCCTGTAAACTCTTAAATTGCAGTTTGATTTGCCAAATACGCAACACTTCACTAATCAAATTATTTGCCTGAATACTGCCTAGCACATGGGGGCTGCAATGAGCTAGTACAACTGATTAATTTTGACACACTTGTTAAACATGRTGTGGGACAGCAGAACTGTGAATGCTAAGACTAGGAAAACCTCTGATAAAGTGGAATTTTTACCTTGAAGGCCCTTTCTGAAGGAAAGTTTAGCAGGAATTCATTGAAGTCCTTTGCAGCAAAGGGAAAGGAATTGTTTGCAAGTTTTCAATATTGATTTTATGGGCAGGCAGAGGGAGAGGATKGATATTTTTCTGCTTTTAGTGCCTGTAGGGTGCTGTCATCTCTCCAGTTTTGGTTATTCTAATGTTCAGCTTGAGATCTTGATGCTGTCTGAAGAGACCACCCAGTTATTGCCATGGCAGTTCTTCAGCGAGAAAGGACCTCTTTGAAACACCTGCTGCAGGTGTCTTGGCCTCTACAGGACTTCCAACCCAAATTGCTAGTCGGCAAAATGGTCCAAATTTGCCACAGCTTAGTATCTTGTAGGTAGATTCATATCTACAAGATGTCTTGTGTTTGAGACTGAATCTGGCATTGCCATTTATATCATCATGTTACCACAACATCCAAGCAAAGAATTGTCATGCTGTTCTCAAGATACTTAACCAGAAGTACCCAGTAATCYTTATTCCAGGTAAATTGAACCTGGAACCATACAGATCAAGCTCAASAATACAGCTCAAGGTCATATAACAAAGCACACTATAAATCCTGGATAATCCAGTGTGTCTAGTGGTCACATTCTGTGTAGATTTGCTGAACAATTTCAGCACTTTGTCCCATTGCAACAAAGCATATTCACCAAAGGGCCTGGCACCACAGGTTTTTTCCCTTGATTCGCCGCTTTGCACTGTGCTAGGAACTACTACGCCTGCTCCAAAGGGCGTGTAGCCCTCTGAGGAGACTATTTAAACATGTTTGGCATATGTTTTCTTGGTTGCTTTTGACTTCGTTCAGTTTGTTGCTGCCACGAATGAGGACACCCCCCTGGATGAGAGTCAGACTTGTSAATCACAGAATGCTTGAGCTTGGAAGGGACCTCTAGAGCTCATCTGGTCCAACCCCTCTGGTCCAGCACCTAGAGCATGTGGCACAGGGTGGCATCCAGGTGGGTTTGGAAGATCTCCAGAGCAGGAGACTCCACAGCCTCCCTGGGCAGCCTGTTCCAGGGCTCTGTCACCGTCACAGGAAAGAAGTTCTTCCTCACATGGAGATGGAATTGTCTGTGTTTTAATGAASTAGTTAATTCCTCAGAGGCTTTCTCAGGTTGTTCCTAGATCACGTTTACAGATTTATTAAAAGAAAAAAAAAAAGAAGTCTCAACAAAACGCCACAACTTTCCCTCTTTTCCTCCACAGTTATTGACTAACAAGGCGACAGGATGGAGAACAACCAGAAGAGCAACGGTGAGGTGAAAGAAAATAAGGTGGTAAAGAAAAAACTGGTGAGTGATTTCCCCAAACCTTGTATTTGCCATTTAGGGAGAATTTTGCCATTTCTTTCTATTCAGAGATAGAAAATAACTATTTGTAACCTACTAGAAATGAAGGCAGAGCTGGTTTAATTTCTGTCTTTATAAACATAGGAATACCACTATTTCCTTTCTCCTTTGGGTACTTGAACTGCTGGTAGTCTTGCTGCACATCTCTAAGCTCCTTCTGCGTTTCCCTTTATCCGTGTGTCAGATTTTGAAGTAGCCAAACACCTGCTGCCTGCAGGCMAAGTGTTCTGGGATGAAGTGCCTGTGGCATGGTTGAAAGCCTCCCTTTTATGGGAGAGTGTCTGCTGCTGAGGTCAGGAATAACCTTCCAGACAAGGATGTCTATGCCCTCCAAAGGAAGGCTGCTTTGTTTCTCTCTCAGACCTGTGTCTGATGCCGTTGCCCCACAAGAACTTGGGAAGCTGGATATTTTTCTTCCCATCCACTGCCCCGCTCTGATGTGTGAGAGGAGAGTAAACTTCTTTCTGCTGGAACGGGGAGACCTGAGCAAGGGAGAGCTGCCGGGATTCCAGGTCGAGGGGTGTACAGAGCAGCACGTTTTCAGCTTCTGCAACTCTTCCCGCAGGCTGCTGTCACAAAAGGTCAAAAGCATGGGTGTCTAGGTGAGAAATTATGTATGCCTTAATCATACACAGCCATATGGCTTGTATTTGAGAGTGAACTACTTGCACTCTGCTTATTTAAAATCAATCCACATAAAGCAGAGGTCTRTCATTCTTGCCTCTTAAATATGTCCCAGAGCTTGATTTTTTTTTCCCCTAACATGACTCTTCCCTTGCTGATGACCACTTAAAGGGATTATAAATGGTGACCTGATCCTGTATCTCTGCTGATGTTTCTCACTATGTACACTAATTTCACATGGTGATGAGCAGCATCTCTCYGGCTATTCACACACTGCTTGGCTTGCTCCAGGGCCAGGACACTTTCCACATCCCGGAGCCTGATGCGCTCGGTGCCGTCACTTTGTGTCACCTCTCGGGCAGCAGGGAGGTAGGGAGTGTGTCACAGGCAGAAAGAGCAGGTTACACCAACACCGACTGCAGACGTTCAGCGCTAGATCCCAGTCACAGTCACTGAGTCACTGCTCACTACAAAGGGTAGTTTAACTCTCACAAACTCAAAATCCCCAGGTTTGCAAACCAGCACCTGCAGARGTGACAGCAGAAAGCTTTGCCTGCTGCAGGTGCCAAACCCAACCTGCTGCGGGGGAGCGCGTGTGTCAAACCCAGCCTCCCGAGGCGGCGGAAAAGTCTCCATGCCCTGTGGTCAACACGCACGTTGGATGTGGGTTGAGGGGGTGCCTGGAGCTCTTGCACCGTCTCCTGCCTCCAGCTTTGGCAGTTCGCGGGGGAGTCGCTCCTCCTCAGCCGGCAGCTGCCTCAGGGAGGCCGGCAGGGGAGGGAGCCGGCGGCCCCGCTTGCTCCGCGCGCGGACGGTGGCGGCCGCCGCGCGGTGACACTCGCGCCGCCCGGGGACACGGGCGCTGGCTGGAGGCGCAGCCCGCCCGGCG
>PTEX01000005.1:8204878-8326778 GCA_003342815.1 Eudromia elegans | reverse complement strand
CGCCCCTTCGGCGCGGGCGGCGGCGGGGCTAAAAATAAAAGCGCAAATGGCGCGGAGGGCGCGCGGAGGACGGCGCGGAGCTCCCCGCGGAGCTCCCCGCGGAGCCCCCCGCGGAGCCGCGCCGCGGAGGGGCCCCGCGCGGCCGCAGCAATGTCCCGTGCAGGACACAGAGCTCCTTATACGGACCGGGCAGGCTTTGCAGCTCGGCTTGATTCGAATCCGAGCACCGTGCTTTAAGCAACGAACCAAAGTGCGGTGCTTGCTCTGAAAGGAGTCTTAAGGGCTGAAATGCAACTCGACACTTTCCTTTTTAAGAGAGAATTTGAGGCTCGTGCTAGTCAGTATAAGTGTTGTGTTGCACGCTGACTGGAAAAGGGAAAGCGGGAGAAGCATTTCTTAAAGTTGTGGGAGTGCTTTGCCCTGGGAGCTGTCGTAAAAGCAAAGCAACTTGGACTTGCCCAGGTAAGCAGTTGTCAGGTGTGTGAAGGTCTTTGCCCCGAACTGCCCTACAAGTTTCCTTAGAGGATAGTTATTGCCGAGGCGACAGTCACACCTACCTGCTGTGCGCTGCCAGCAGCCACACGTGAGCCGATTCCCAGCATTAAAATAAGGGAACACCTTTSGGGGAGGTGTGGCTGTCTTTTTTTCTTTCCTTTTTTCCCTTTTTTCCCCCTAATTAGTGTAAAACAGATTTTTTTAAAGTGTTGCCACATTTAATATTATTCAGAACAGCAACCTGAGGCTTTTTTTTCCTTTCCCCCCCCCTTTTTTTCCCTTTGAGTTCTTGCTTCATTGTGCTTTTGCCTGTTATCTGGTGTTGCTGCAACTTGTGCAAATATTTAAAATGGTGCGTGAGGACAGGCCGTGGAAAAGCTGAAGCTGGTGCACTGTAGAACTTCGAAACAAGAAAACGGGGCTTTTGTGGTGCTTTCTGCAGTAGGCTGCACGCTTGTTCTTAAGAAAGTAGGTTCCAAAACCTGCTACCTGCAGCACTTGAAGGCAAAATAGGTGCAGGGTCTTCTAATTTGATGGCACTTTTGATAGCACTTCTAATTTGATAGCATTTCAAGTTTGCCCTGCATTATCTTCCAGTTAACCCCATGTTTGTGCCGTGTATCAGTGCTGAAACATGCAAGTGTTCCCTGGAGTTTTTAATAAACACTGCGTGATGTGCCCGAAATGTTTTTGTTTGTTTATTTCCCCCTAAGGGTGCTAGCTTTGGGGAGCACCCGTGCAGAGCTTTTCATGATGACTGCTGCACAGCACCTCTGCGCTTGCTCTCAGCACCCATGAAGCCTTTGGGAATTCTCTGGGAGAGCTCCAGGCATCGGAAGGGTCACTCGGTGCCATTAGCTCAGAGTAGCAATAAATGCTGTAGGCTGATGAGCTGTTGTCACAGAGCACCCGGTGCAAGATGCTGCTCACGGAGAAGCTAAAGCCTGGTGGTGGTGTCAATGTTCCCGTTCTTCATCAATGAAGTAACAGTGTGGTACTCTCTCTGTGTGGCAGGCTTGTTATAAGAAGCTGACTAATAATAAGAAATTATATTTGGCTTAAGCAATGAACTCCACRGGGTATATTTCCTACACAAATCTTCCCTCCCTGTGTAATTTCCTCTTGACCTGCCTGGAATTAGGGTGCCTAATGAACTGTATAATCTCTTAAAAGGTGACCACAGCACATGGAAGAAGTTAAGAGCACTAAGCTGTTGTGCAGGGGTGTTTGTGAGCCCTCATGGCTTCTCCGTGAGCCCACAGGCTGGTGGTGACAGTATTCCCACATGGATACCAGCATGTGCCAAGAGTCCTGGAACGCTCACTCTCCCGGCTGGCTTCATCTTCCTGGCAGCTGAGAGATCATATAGGGCATAAAATGATAGAGAAATATGCATTAAAGTCACCATCATAACATACCCTGATGTCAAGAAGGGCAAATTGTCTTCTGTAGTCTGCAAAAGAGCATCAACAGCCAACCAACCACCAAAACACTACGGAATTCCCAGGAGAAATTGGAACATGAGATGGGGAGTGGTGTTGGTGTGTTCTGCGGATTCCTCTAGTCCTGTGGGATAACTGGCTTCTGGGAAGTTTTCTTGGAGAGGACAGAAACAATCCTGAGCTCCAGAATTTTTCAAGTCAGCTGGCTAGAGTTGCAGTATCTACGCAATCCTACCCTCTTTTCAAGAGCAACAAAAATTCCTAGCAAAGAGGGGATCAGAGCAGGGGGTAGCAGGAGAGGAGACCTGACAAGGCCAATCCAAGGGTTACTGGTGTGTTGGTGCAAGGAGAAGGCAAATGCATCTCCACCATGCTGGAATCTGTGGCAGTAGATTCTTGTTAGGCATTTATATATTTGGATTTAAAAACCTAGCTTGTAGACATCATTTTATATATTTATTAGCCTCCAATATTTGATTTCAGTGCTTTCTATAAAACTGGGGAGCATTCAATCTTGCAAGTTCCCTCCTAAAAAAGCTCTACCCAGAAGCCTGTTGCATCAAACACGTCACAGCTTGATCCATTTTAGTGACTGTGTTGCCAAATAGTTCCTTTGCCAAGCCTGTGCTTTTGTAATGTTTTACTTTTTGCTGTGGGATATTTGCAGCAGAAATCTGCGACTTCAAAAGAAGTTTAAATGTTCTCTGATGCCTCTGTCCTGTATTTATTAAGAGAATGTAGCTTCAAACTTCCTATTCCTTGAATCGCAGGAACAATAAGTGTTTCGCCCGTATCCTTCAGCAAGGAGATCTGTCTGCAGGAGCTATGCAAGTTAATACGAGGAGCATTACGCAGTTTTAGGGTATGCTAACTATTGCCATATTTTTCAATGTTTTGCAGGATTGGTCTGGCAGTCTTATTGTAGCCTCCCTGGTGGGAGCTTTTGGCTCGTCCTTTCTGTACGGCTACAACCTGTCCGTTGTGAACGCTCCTGCCGTGGTAAGTGACGGCGCTGACGCTGATGCAGCGGGAACTTCAGCATCAGCAGAGGGCGACCGTGCCCGAATGTGGTGCAGTATTTTGCGGTATAATCCTCGCAATGTGCTGGGAGAGGCTAAATAGACTGCTCTAACTTGTGTTTGCTGGAAAGATTCTTTCTGCTGCTTATGGGGCTTTAAGATAAATTTGTTATCTGACAGGAGATTCCAAAGCCTGCTTTTGAGCTGAGAAAGGGTGCACAGGGTTTCTTTTTTGTTCTCCTCGAGCCCAGGCTAATGCTAGATCTTCTTAAATACTTGTTGTGTCGTAGGTATTTTTGTGTCTCTCTGGCTGCCGAATATGCAGTGGCTGTGCTCAGATTCAGCGGCTCTTGCTCGCACTGCCCTGTTTGCAGGGTTGCACAACGCTTCGTGCCYGCACTACAGGGGCTATAAATAATGTCTCTGGCTTCCTCTCCAGCCGTGAGCCTCCCCTTCTGCATGGCACGGGGATTCCTCRCTCCGTTGTGCGTGTGAAGCTGCCGTGTTGAGCGTCTGCCAGGTGCAACACGTGGAACGTGTCTGGGGGACCGGGTGTTGCCAGGTCACTCCGCGTTCCTTGGGTTTGATTGATTTGCAGTAACTGATATTTCAAAATCTGGAAGTTTGTGACTACACTGGCCATCCATAGAGGCTCATGATTCAATCAAGTGCATCAGGAAGCAGTGCAATGAAACTGCAAGCAATACTTACTTAAAAAAGAAGAAAAAAAAATCCTATATTTTGACACTTCACTTAGAATTCTATTTCAAAGAAGATTCTTTTCAAATAAAAAAATCTTCCTAGCTTCTCCTTTTATTGACATCAGTTATTAAAATGTGTGGCTAGGCTTCCACCTGAATGCCTTGGCCATATTAAAAATAGATATGAAAATTATWCAAATAATGAAAGGAGATTTAGAAAAAAAAGAATTTGTATTTTGCAGTGGATGAATAGTGGAAGATTGAGGGGAGACAGGAGCTTGTTGACTGGTCATTATTCCAGCTGTCAAACCACTTGGTGTGCAGAATCTGCAAGGCAGCTTGTGATTCTCAGACTTCTGCCATACAGGCATCCATCTGGAATTCTGTATTCCTGAAAATTTCTTTGTTATCTGTACACCTAAAGAATTACTCCTTTGTTGTCTGTAGTACATGTGCAAGTATCCTGTACTCCATACTGCAACCTACTAATTTGTCTTAACCTCCTCCTTCCCCGAACCTCACTAGGCTCTGTGATGCCTGGAACAGCCTGGTCGCTTCCCTTCAAAGTTCCTGGGGTTCCTGCTGCGTTTTGGGTATTTCAAGATAATAAACAGAGTCACAGAATGATTAAGATTGGAAGGGACCTCTAAAGATCATCTAGTCCAACCCCCCCTGCTCCAACAGGGACACCTAGAGCACAGGGCACAGGGTGGCATCCAGGTAGGTTTGGAAGATCTCCAGAGCAGGAGACTCCACAGCCTCTCTGGGCAGCGTGTTCCAGGGCACTGTCACCCTCACAGGAAAGAAGTTCCTCCTCACATGGAGATGGAACTGCCTGTGTTGCAAGTTGCTTGCACCCATTACCCCTTACCTATCACTGGCCACCACTGAAAAGAGTTTCACCCCCTCCTCCCTACATTCACCCATCAGATACTTACATGTATTGATCAGATCTCCTCTCAGTCTTCTCTTCTCCCTGACATCTCTTGCTAACTCTAATTCCAAATGGGCCTTGACCTTCCTCATTGCATCCCCACATTCTCTGACAATGTTCCTATATTCCTCCCTGGCCCTTCTTCCACCTAAAGCGTGTTCTCTTTCTCTCATTAAGTTTACCCAGCGGCTCCTTGCCCATCCACATAGGTCTCCTGCCCCTCTTGTTTGACTTCTTTCTTGTAGGAATGCAGTGATCCTGACCTTGCAGAAAGTGGTGTTTGAATTTTAGCCAACTCTCCTGGACCTCTCTTCTTTCTAGGTCCCTGTTCCAGGGGATTCCTCCAAGGAGCTTCCTGAGGAGCTCAAAGTGGCTCTCTTGAAGTCCAGGGTTGCAATCCTACTTCTTGCCTAGTTTCTTCCACACAGGATTGTGAATTCCAACATCTCGTGGTCCCTGCAGCCAAGACTGCCCCCAACCCTCACACTTCCCACTAGACCATATCTCTCTGTTAGTTGTTTGCTATCAGGTCTAGCAGCACCCCTCCCTTGTTGGCTCATCAACCACCTGCGTCAAGAAGTTATCTGCAATGTGGGATTATCCCAGCAGACACCAGGGTGGTWGAAGTCCCCCATAACAACCAGGGCCATACGTGTAATAGATTTTCTCTAAAGTGTTGTCTTCTACCTCTGTTTATTCTAAATATCAGATACTGCTGCTAATATTGTGTTTGATAAGTTGACAAGTGGGAGGGTTGTGAATGGACCTGCCCTGCAGGAAGTTACAATTATGTACTTGGTAGTTCTGGGAATTTTCTTGAAGCTGAGTTCCTTGGCTAATGATAAGACAGGGCAGACGGATGGGATATAGTATATAGTATGACAGTTCCTCTACATCACTCCACCCTGCAGCCATCAGGGGGTAAACGTGGGATGGAATGAACTTTTGAGAGCAATAGTATTGATGGTACTGGTGATACGTGTCCTTCCTATGATGGCAGTGCTGACCAAGTCAGGACTGTCATCATAGCAGGGAGAGTGATCTTTTTTTAATGGAGTGTCCTGGGAATCAGTTCTCCTGCTGTTTTCTGCAGGAGTGTAGGAGAAACGATGATAGGAAATGCTGCTTGGCAACATGTGGGTGGTTAGATGTGAATCATGTAGTAATTATAGTGGCAGTAAATGTGCAGGTGAGGAGGTCAAAGGTGAAGCCATATTGCAATGTAACATTGCATCCTAAATTCTGTGCATCCTGTTTAGTCTTATTTCAAACATTGTCTATTTTTCCTTGAAGCCTTTCTTGAACTGTAGCTGATCACTATGTTGATGGCCTTGGTCATATCGTTGATCGTGTGTAAAGTGTGCCCTGCTCTAGTGCTTGTTGCAGTGGCTCAAGGCGGTGCCGGCTCCTGAAGCAGGAGGGGAAGTCCCTTGGGCGCTTGGTGTTCTCCTCAGTGTGAGTCACCTCGTCAGGCGTGAGTRTCAGACAAACCTCTGCCCGTTCGCCAGGGAGAAATAAACTACACGAGATCTGCACGGAGCTGCCCTGGCTCTGCCAGCTGGGACAGACTTGGGGAAAGGGATTTATTCCCATTCCGTCCCTTATCTGCCCCTTATCTTCCTGGAAAAAAAAACAATGGTCCATTATAGGGGTGAGCGGTGCTCAATCCTATGAGAGATCCAGAATTAGCAGGTTCCTTTGCCTGGTTGGTTTTATAGACCATGAGTCTATAAAACTGCCAAGTGTGAAGTGTGCTAAGTGTGAAGCGTTATCAGAATTTATTAAACACATATGGGAACCTTCGGTAATAGGAAGCAAAATAGTTTGAGTGAATATAAATCTGAGTGCATGTAAGTTGCCTTCCTCTGAGCCGCATTTTTAAAATGGGCCACTCCTCAGCAGGGTCTGCGGAGCAACAATACAAGGATCCCCTTTGTTCCTTGTGCAGGACATCTCTGGAACGTGTTGCTACACAGTTACTGCTTTCTTCCTGCTTGAGTTTGCATTTCTACATTCCTTGAAGACYGGGTTCTGGGAACGTGACTGCAGGGATGGGTAGCTGACGGAGGCGGTTGGGCAATCATCAGTGTGTGCAAGCAGCCCTTGTAACTCAAGATCAAGCTCAAGGTCATTTTTCTTATCTAGAGACAAGTTCCTCTTGCCCTTGATGAAAGTCATTTAGAGAGCTAAGAAAAGCTCCCTTGTGTCTCCATCCCTCACACTGCAACGTTATTGAAGATAATATGAGATACCATTATCAGTAAGCTACAATTCCTTGTAGACTTTGGTTAAAGGATAAGATTTTTGGGAAAAGTCTAATAGCAGAGTGAGAAGTTAGAGAAGAGTTGCTAAGACTCTGGTGACAGAGAATCTTCATGCCTCAGGAATGTGTTGGAGTTCCTCAAAAATTCGGGAGGAGGCATTTGGACTTTCCAAAGATGCTCTGCAAGAGCACTTGCTGAGGGCTTGCAGGGACATGAAGCCACCGTGGGGGAAGAGCATAGGTCCTGGGATAGCTGAAGAATTAGAAGATGAGAAAACCCTAGTCTCAAGTTTTCATTTCTTAAGAGGGAGCTTGTTTTTAGAACTCCTTTCTGGATGTTAGATGTCTGATTTCTTGTTTAACACACCTTTCACTGCCGAAAAAGAAACTGCTTGCCTTGTTCAGCAGCTTGAACTTCATTTGAAATGCRGCTCATGTAAATTTGAAGGGGAGCAGCTTTACCTTATTTATGGAAGTGACTTGTGATTCTCAACTTTAACGGGGTGTCAAAGCCAGCTCCTTTGCACTGATGCTGTGGGACCTTGKTTTTTTTTCCCTCCTCAGTATCAAACCACCAGCTGTAAGCTCTGTTTTCTTGCCTCACTCCTCTAACAGATATTTTGAAGCACGAATGTTATCTTTTATTGCTTGGCTTCATAGGGCCTTGATTTTGAATGATAGCTAGGCGCTGCGGTCTCATAAATACAACTCAAGTACAGACATAACCTCCATTCTTCCATCAGAATATGAACTTCATTTGTTTTCAATTCACCTGATATTTAAACTAAAGAATTAGCTGTATTGTTAAAGTCTTTTGCTTTTGAAAAATACAGAGTAGTAAAAGATGCTTATTTTCAAACAGATTTGAGAGCTGGACTGTACTACAGGACCAAGGTATAAAACAGAAATAAGTTATTTTCCTGGATACTTATAAATACTTTTATTACCTGTGGGTTGTTGCMGTTTTGGGATTTGAGTATGACTTGGAGCCATTTCCTACTGCGGCCGCTGGGCTTGGCTGCCTCCTTTCCTTTGGGCAGCCCCRGGAGGATGGGGTTTGGAAGGCCCTTTTGCATGGGGGAGTGAGCCTGGGCTGGGCCTGCTGAAGGTTAGAGCAGATCCTGAAGGATATTGCTTGTGTTGTGGAAGGTGTCCGTACAAATCCTTGGGGATCGTTTTTTTAAACTCCTCCCAAATACCTTAATTGATGGCTTTTGGTGCTCTATCCTATAATACAAGCCTAATCCTCTTCATGACAGTCCTGCTGAGCTCTGGCAAGTATTGGTGGTAGCTCCCTTCTTTGCCTTGGGGCCACCAATTTCTACCTGGTATCYGGCTTAAGCCATTATTGTCTGCACCTGGCAAATTTTAAATTTGCACAAAAAATATTAGCCTAGGATGCCTAACTATGTGTGTGGCTGGTCGGTGAAGTGCAGCTAGGGTGCAGTGAGCACGAGTGACTCGGTCGTGTGCCTTAGCCTGTGTTCAGGCTGTGATGTTTGTACGTGTATTCACRAGAGGGCTCCCACTGCTGCTGAGAATGTTTTGCTGAAAATATGAGTTGTGTTGCCACTGGAAGTCTCTTCWGCATTCCTGTCTACCTGTGGGATTCTCGTCCACACTGTTTTTGACTGGTTACTGGTTAAAAGTGTGTGCTTTGGCCAAGGGGTCTTCTATATCTGTATTGCAGTTGCACCTAGAGGTGAGGCTCTGCCATTTGTGCAAGCGGCTACTGTCTCTCGTGTTGTTTTTATCATGTTCTTAAAGAGTGTTTTTATTTATTTCTACAAGTGTTCTTATATATTTGTTTGCAGTATATCAAGAATTTTTACAATGAAACTTGGCAAAGAAGATACGGCTTCTCGATGGAGGAAAACACGCTGACACTCCTCTGGTCTATAACTGTCTCCATTTTTGCCATTGGTGGCCTTGTGGGTGCCATCATTGTCACCCCAATTGTGAAGTTCTTCGGACGGTAAGTGCGTTGGAAAAAGTGCTGTCTAAAGCCGTTGTTTGCTTGGTCTCTCCAAACAGGTTATTTCTTTCAATAATCCCCTTTCTTCCYACTCCTCCATTGCCCCTCTCTCCCTTCCAATCTGCATCTGCTTCCCCCTCCGTCCCCCCCCAACAAAAAAAAAAACCACTCCAGAGAACTCTACTAGAATCCAAATTTGAACATTTTGACACTATAAAAATCTGATTCTAAATAAGAGTGAAATTAGTACTTCTGATCTCAGTATGCGTCRTCTGACTTTGCAAAGACATTTGTTCCAAATTGGCAGTGGGTTGAGGTAACAAGGAAGTCAAATAGTCAAGAGTGCTAAAGGAAAATACTGCAAAACAAAAAAGATTTCATGAAGCGTTGGCAGACTCTTGTTCCATCAGTCTGTTGAGCTTGTCACCCTGCATAAATYAAGCAATCAACATGTCTCAACAGCATTTGTTGTCTTTTGGTAATAGAAGTWGTGTTTTTCCTCTTTTTTTTCCTTTGTGTTAATTTTAAACACAGTTTGAAAAAAGCAGACTAGGGTGAAATTGCTGTGTTTCTGTGGAATTTCTTGCTTCCACGTGCTTAGGGTATCCTTCCCTGCTCAATGCAAAGCCATATTTGACTGATGGTAAATCTCARCCACAGAAAATCCTGGTACTTTAGGAATGTCTGTGTCCATGTGTGTTTGCACCTTCTCCAGCAGGTGGCAACTAGAGGTTTTCCATCAAATTTGTTTTATCCTATATTCCAAAGTTTGTAATTTCCCTGTGCTTAGAAGGGGCTTTAAACAAACAAGCCAAAAAAGCCACTGTAAYTTGCACCTTAACAGCCTATTACATGTTTGGTTGGTATTTAATTGTAAATTCTTTGTTAGTTATTCCATTCAATCAAATCATAGAGTAAGGTCATCAGAGGTTCAAATATACAGGCATCTGTTCTTACTTGTGTTCTATGTCTTGACTTTTTTCATCATTTACTTTACTTTGTGCTCTCCCAGGCCTAGTTGTCCTCTCCCTTCAATCCTGTTTAGAGGTGGGGTTTTGTTTTGTTTTGTGTGTTTTTTTTTAACTTCCTTCAGTGTCTTCAGATTTTCTCCGACTCAACCACATCCCGTTTCTCACCTCAAACAGTGTTGGTTCAAGGCTTTTCCATGCCATGCTCACAGCAAATCTTTATTCCCTGTTCTGTGAATCTGTTATCCAGTCTTCCTTAATTTACACTGTGATAGTTTTACCACTTGATTTTCAATTCTTAAGTCTTTTTCACAGTCACTTCCTTTTCAGCCTTGCAGCTTCTTCTGCCAGTTCATCAATTTAGCTTTTATGTACCCCCTCAATATATGAAACTATTCCTGACTCATACTGATTAATTCYTGAAAGTGTCACCGAATGGGCTGTGCATGTAAAAAATGAAGCAAAAGTGAGTTCAGAGAAGATCTGAGTTTTTGGTGAAGAGTGGAATGGCTTTGTGTGCAAGTTGGTTAAAGTGGGACTGATGTCAGCTGTATGGATACCACTTTGCTGCCTGTGAGTCATATTTCCAAGGCAGAGTTTTAACGCTTGATGGCTCTGTCCCATTTACTTGTATTCTCCCTGCAAATCATGAAAACAGCTCTCTTACAGATACAATGTAGGAGTATTTGATTAGGCCTTGGAAGGATTCACACCTCTTGCAGGCAGGCCCAGGGTAAAGGTTGCTTATCAGAGTCAGTTCTTGAGTTTGCTGTGTCTGGTCTGGGGAAGCAGACGTGCACATCAGTACAGTAATTGAAGAGCACTTCACCAAGTGTTGACAGAACAGTAAAATACTTGTGCAGTGAGATAGTTCAAGTGTTGGTTGAAGAGCTGTGGTTACGTGCTCTACTTACACTGGTGTGGAATAGTGAATGAAAGGGGATCAACAGCATTAGTCAGAAATAATGTATYTCTGTGAAAAGAATGCTCTCATTGCTGTGAGATTAATAATATAAAAAAGTAATTTGCATTGCCAAATTCTATTTATTTCCAGAGAGGTTCAAGTGCAGAGGTTCAAATCAGTGCAGCTGTGGAGGGCAGGTACCTGGGACTGCTCTGGCTCCGTGGAAGCTGGGGCAGGAACCTATGAGAGTAGCTGACAACTTTGAAATCACAAGATACTAATTGTCTGTTTGTTTTGCGAAAAGTTAAGGACAATCCTTAGGGAACGAGTCTCAAGTGTTTAGAAAAATGAAAAGAAATCCCTAAAGTTTAAATCTATTTGTGTCTAGCTCATGGATGAATTCTCTTSTCTTGTCTGAAAAGCTAATATGAATTGTGATTTACTTATTTTTAACTGCACAAACAGCCCTTCCATTAAGACTGTCTTACATTGAGTACAGAATTGGAAACTGCATTCACAGAACGATGCCTGCAGCTAAACAGAACCCGGCCACAAGAGAGCTGGATTTTGGTACTAGGTTGCAAACCTTACACTTCAGCTTAGGATGTAACCCCTTGTGACAAGTCCTCTGTGTTCAAACAATCAGAAGTTTTTGGAAGCAACTTCCCGCTGCAATGAATGCATAYGCTTCATCCCCAAAGCTTGATTTTCTTTTGGCTGGAGACAATGCTGAGTTATTTGAGTAGAAGGAACATGTTTCACTTTTAAATGGACGCTAATCCAGTGTTTTTAGTGCAAAAGCTGCAGCTGAAGTGGTTGGCCACAAACTGTTTGATTAAAATACACATGCAATAAAAAGAAAGCAGTGATTTTCTTTCTCTTTGGTCCTGCTTGGGGCGTCTCGAGGCTTCACAGCTAATGACAGACTCATGCCTGTAAGCCAGGAGGGCGCAGAGTGAGGGAGGCAGCCTGAGCCCAGGCTCCTGTTCCTGCCTCTGACACGGTTTTGCTTGAGGCCAAGTCYTCTTTGCTCCCTCATCGTCCGTTTACCAACGTTCCCCATAAAGATGCTGATGTGCTTTATAATGTACAGCAGGCTTGGGAAATGAAATATGCTCTGTGAGAGCTAGGCGCAGTATTTATTCTTTAATATGTCTCATATGCCATCTGGACTCTGTTYGGTCAGTTTAGGGTTTGGGATGTGAAGGAAATGATTCAGCTGTCCAGCACGTGGGCTAGCTCTAAGGCTTGTACTGAAGGAGGGTGTGAGTGGCAAGCACAGATATCAGTTTGTCTGGAGCTTCCCAAGGGAAAGTGTCTGCTTCCAGGGTCTGCATCGTGCGATGTATTTATAATTACTTACTGCAAAGCTAAACAGAGTTTGGGGGGTGTTTTTTSCATATGATATTTCCGCTAGAGTAGTAACACAGTTTGGAGTCTATGTGACCAGGAAAGCATGGGGCCTTATTTTTGTAGTGATCTTGTACACAGGATGACCTGGCTGGGGCTAACTGAATGTATGGACTTTGGTGGTCAGTGAGTCTTTGAGCTCTGGGCAGGTTTGCTGTTTAATCTCTCCACAGAGGGTCACTGTGACAGAGGTCTTTTCTTTTTCCCCAAAAATCTGACTTTGTATATTACAGAGAAAGACSTGTGAAATCCAATGTACAATTGCTTTTATGAAGCATCTTTCTGCAGAAGTTACCAGACTTGTGAGTCATGTTGAAACAATATGTTCTCCTTTCAGGAAACGTACCTTGCTGCTCAATAACGTCTTTGCAGTTGTGGCCGCGCTGCTGATGTCCCTCTCTCCGTTKGCGGGGTCCTTTGAAATGCTTATTCTGGGCCGCGTCATAATGGGTGTTGATGCAGGTAAGCTCTTCTCATGGTGTACCTGTGTGTAACGTTTGTGCTGTGTGCAATCTTCCTACCACCCCCTTCCCGCTAACGAAGCATGACAAGGACTAGCCACGCTGATTACTGGAGGAACAAAGCAGAGAAAGGATGAGAGGATCTGACTTCCAGGGAAGAGAGGCGCTAGCTGCAATGGTCTGTCCTGTGTTCCCTCCCTTTCCTCCCAGTGCTTCTCTTCTACAGCATGTGAACCCCTAGGACTTCATGCAGTGAGAATCCTTTGGTTAGAAGCGTGTGGTCTACTGGCTAAAGCTGCTGTATTTAGGAGTTATTGGATCCCAAGCTAATACCAGTAGGATTAACGTGAAGACAACTGACATTGCCTTCTAGCAACATTGTCTTCCTGGTGTTAAAAGTCAAATATGGAATTGTTATTGCTCCCAAATCATCCTGCATTGAGCAGGGTATGCTAAAATTCTCAGTAATTCCATTGACTGTTGCATAGTGAGAAATATTTACCTAACATGGTACAGACTTCTAGGTGAATTAAGATGATWTTAGCCACTCAGTATAATTCTGTGAATGTAAAGGATGGGACGTGCCTCGACTTCTGCCTCACTAAGCTCAGCCTGTGTCATAAGCACAGACTGTACTCGCTGGGATTGTCTTTCCCAAACAACATGCAGCCTCTGGGCAGCTCTGGTGTTGGCCACAAACTCTCATCTCAGATTACCCCCAAGCCGCTCAATGTTGGGATCTCAGTGTCGATACTGACATCGTGCTGAGCAGGGTCAGGCTTTTTTTCTTGCCTTCTGGTTTGGAGCAGCATTCTCCCCCTTGTTTTATGCCTGCTGTTAGAAGTTCTTTGCAGCTGTTAGGAACATCTGCTAACACTCCACACAGCAACAACATTTTCTTTGATACTGTGTGTGTTTGACTCCTTTTTAATTCTTTTCTTTTTTTTTTTTCTCTTACTTGTGCCCATATTAACTTGATTTTGCTTGCTTTGACTTGAACAAATTTAAAATGTAAGATCCAGTCTCCTGGTGATTCTGAGTAACCTTTGCTGCTTCTTTTCCAATAGCTGTCTACACACACCTTTGTTGATCTGTAGAACAGATAATCAGGTTGATGGTTATTAAACAGTGCAGGAGYAGTTAGGCATGCAGAGAAAATAATTCTTATTATCTATGGATAGATTTTGTTCTATTCTTTGCCAATTTTTATGTCACTTCTGTGAGCAGATTACTACTCAATTCCTCTCAACAGACAATGAAAAGGCATTTAGACTCAATTTATTTTCTTCCTTCCTTCCTTCACAGGCATCTCTCTGAGTGCCCTTCCCATGTATCTGAGTGAAATATCTCCCAAGGAAATCCGTGGTTCATTGGGTCAGGTCACAGCAATTTTCATCTGTATTGGTGTTTTCACCGGGCAAGTGTTGGGGCTGCCGGAAATATTTGGGAGAGTAAGTATTTAAGGCATTTCTTTTTTCCTGCTGTGGAAGAATACAAGTGTGACTGAGTTCTTCACAAAAAAAGAAACCATTGTGTTTTGTTTAGCAGCACTTTGAAAAGGACTTTCTCGCAGACTTCTTAAAATATGTGTGTGTGCCTGAGGGATAGATGTGGCAAACCGTTTTACCAGCTTGGGTGGCTTCTATGTGCAAGTGGGTGTTTTCCCACCCTCCCCCCATTTATTGATGTACTTTTCTTTTATGGTTTGCACGGCTTTCCAGTGTCTTTGGGTACCATAAAAGCACTTAGAGTTTTTGCATAATTCATTTATAATTCGTTGTGATGAGAGGGCTTCAGAAAGCGTAGGATTTTTACAAGAACCCAACTACAAAGACTTTTGCCCAATGACTACAGTGCTCCTTGTAATCTAGCCACTTCTACAGACCAGTGAGTAAAAGAACAGGCTAATGTAGAAAGAGGAAAATCTACTATGGTGAAAGAGGTTATGTTGCTGCCATAGGCTGAGATTAACTTGGTGGCCACTGGATGTCATYGTTACTCTGAATAAACGAAGCTCAGGTTTATTCAGGCTGGCAATTGCAAATACTTCTCCTMTGCAGGTGAATCTTTGACACAAACATAGCCACCCTCCTGCAGGGAAACCCAAACCTCCTTCCAGMAGCTGACCCCAGTGGTAAAGAGGCCAGAAGTGACAGGAGCTTGTCCTCCCATGGCCGTCCATGTGCAGCAGTTTTGGAGAGGAGCGGCTCAGCTGCTGGGGCACCTTTAGCTTTGTCTGACTGAATCTCCTATTCTCTTCCTTTACCCTTGTCCTCACTGTCCAGATTTAGCTCTTCAAAGGTTTGATTCAGCTGACCCTTTTATTAAAGGACAGATATTCTGCCCTCCAGGCCCTCATTCTCAATTAAAACAGCTTTCGCTGTCTCTCAATGTGTATTAGAGCCATGTCTTGCATGAGAAGCTAATCTCTTCTAAACAAGGGTATCAGATGTCAGGAGACTGATCCAACTGCTTGGAATACACAGCAATACTGTTGTAGTACACTGTGATTTATGGATTGAGTGACTGATTTTTAAGCACGTATGCATCTCCAAGTATGGATAAGAGATGCTTACTCCTTGGTTCCAGCTCATTGTGGTTTAAGCTGCTCCTTTTTTTTTGCATTCTCCCTTTCAACTCTCTCCATTTTTGTCACTCTCCCTTATGGAGGTTGTGATGCTGCTTTAATAGGCAGCTAATTAATATTAGACTGTGAAAGGTAACTGTTGATTCACATAAAACACAGTATAATTTTTCTTATATGAGAGCAATGTAAGTGTGCAAAAGTGGCAAAGTTTTAATCGTTGTAAATTGGCATTTTTCCAGCAAAATTAATGGAGCTCTCTTGACTTTTTCCAGCTGGGTTCCTGCATGTGTTTTCCTTTTCATATATTAATAGCATTTARCACTGAGTGGGTGTTTGCATGAGGGACAGAAGCCCCTGCCAGGGGGAATTGCTCTAGAGTTTGTGTTTCTCTCTGGTGGCTTCAYGTCTGATGTAGGGATGTGCTCAACACGATGGTGTCTCCTTTTGGGGTTCTTTATCTCTTGCAGACTTGCCTTCCTCCTTCCTTCCACTCCAACCCAGCAAACATCTTACACACATTTCTGCAATTTGATCCAGTTCAGAAGTAGGTTCAAGCCATTTGCAGGCTGTTTGCTACATGTCAGCTTCTCCTTGATCCACAGGCTGGGTCTTTTATTCACTAGTGATGTAAAGTTGCCTATCAAATTGTTGCAAAATTGCTCTTTTTTTTTCTCTTTTTCTTACACTGGAGAAAGCTTTGTTGCATTTGAAGTCAAGGGAGGGCTACAGGTTAACAGCCACCGTATTTTGGGGAAGACTAAGCATTCATTATGTCCTATCAAAGATTTGAATTGGAACTGTAGAAAAATCTATAAAATATAATTTAACTCTACTGAGATTGTCTGAAAAGGACAGCATCTTTATTGTTGCTTCAAATCCCATAGAGGCATTTTTTGGTTGTTTTGTGGCTGGCTGATTGTTTCTTTCAGAGCTGTCTGGAAGTAATACTGATTACAAGTATTTGTCTTCTGTCAGGGTTTCATAACAATCTTCTGGGCTCCCTCAGGCATGTCTTGCTTAATAACTTCTTACATATTTGCTAAAGTTATAATCATAATATCTAAGCAATGATGTTTTTGAAGAGTAGAGGAGTAGAGAGACAGAGACCTGCTTTTTATTGTTTAGTTTTTGTTGTTTGTTTGTTTCTTACTAGAGTAATATACAAGATTTGTTTGTTTYCTCGCTGTCCTGGAAATATTATGGAGGAAGTGGGAATATTTTTTTTTTCCGATGTTTCAACTTGTTGACATGGACTCACCAAATATTTCTCCATCCAATATTGAAATTGTGCTGTAAACAAACAGGTGCAAAAATAAAAATCTATTAATGATTGTAAATGTTAAATACAGAAACTCTTTTGGATTTTGAATATGTAGGCTTCTATTCTTTTTGTCTCCAAAGCTACTAATTTTAGAGCATTGAGCCTGAAGAAAGTGTTCCTTTAGCAGACTGGTTATTCCAAAGGCATGAAGCTGTAATCACAACATTGTCCCCTCTTGCTGTGCTTTGATTTTTTTCTTTCTTTTTATTTTTGTTCCCTTTCCTATGCYCTTCCATTCAAATTTCAGGCAAGCAGCACTTTTATTCAGAGCTCCAGTGCTGTTATAACCTATGGCAAAGCGTCTACTGCCTCTCTCTAGAAGCTTGGGAAATTGCCTTATGGTAAATGGTGGCCAGTGATCAGAATAYTGAGGCACAGAGGGCTATATAGCATGCTCAGCTGTTTGTATAGGGAGCCAAAGGAGAAAACTGAAATTCAGTATAAGGCAAGTAGACCTGACAGTTCCTAAAACATTGTCCTTCAGGAGTTTTCCTGCTTGGATTCTGTGATTCTGCAATTAAATCCTGCAGCCCGTTTTTCTGATGGATCGCTCCGGACAGAGCTTGGCTGGTGTGTTGCTGGTTTCAGGTTTGAATGTTCAGGCTTAGCTTGGTTCTCTTGAGGGTYATTCCCTGGCCTTATCTTCCACATCGCAGGTATCGGATCTGCAGGTATCTTCACAACCTCATTTCTCTAACTCGTGTAGTTCATCCTGCAGGTAAGCCTGGTTTCCACCCTGAAGGCCTTCCTGAGTGTGTWAATGTATAGACTTATAGCGTTATAGACTACTGTGCTGTATCTTTCCATAGCTTCAGCTTCTTTAATGAGGGTGGACACTATTYTTTAATCACAAAGAATTTATTTTAYRAGTGTATCTTTATGATTATTCCTGTATTTTTTGTTTTTATTTTTTTAATACACTGTTCTTTGCATGCMAATATTAGAGAGCAAGGAACATGTTTCACTGTGAACGTATGGAGGATATATAAGTGTTTTTGCTTTTCTTAATTAAATTCCAAGAACCCATACAGACCTCCATCCAACTCTATTTTCTTTTTAAGCTTTGAAAATKATGTATTTGAAGTGATAGTTGTGTGTTTAAGAAAGTTTGCATAGGAACCTTTCATGTTGCTTCAATTACTTTCCAMGTTCTTCAGAAGCACACCTTCGCATGCACGAAAATAGACAGCGATGAAAGAGCTAGGGTTGAAGTCTGTGTTGTTGTAGGCTGTTCTGGAAACTAAGCTTTGATTTYGCTTGTCAAAGCTTCATTTTTGAGGTGTGAGGTGTGTGTGTCTTTTTTTTCTCTCTTCCTCCCCTGATCCTTCCTAAGCTTCTAGACTAAAGTTTAAGGYTTCCTGAGAAACTATTGGGAAATTGATAGAATAATATAGAAGAGAAGAGCAAGCAATACTAAATGGTTACAGGAACCYACAGTCTGCAGGGGGACACCAGTAACAAAAATGGCCCCTTTTAGATTTTGGAATAAATCTTGCATGTTAGTGTTTTAACACAGAGTGAATTGATYAACCTTCCTTATATTTTGCTGTGAGCCCCTCTCTTCTATACATTTATCTTTCTCTCAAGCCTTGACTCTTCAATTATTTGTCTTTCAAGCTATGGCTGAGAATTTATCTCAGAATATAGAACTGAGAGCCCTTGGCAGCAGTACAAGACAGAGGAGAACTTAGAGAGGTGTCCTGCAACCKCATGAAACAGCTTTATGCTTGCTGGATGTATGCTGCTTACAAAATATTAAACAAAACAAAACAAAAAAAACAGAAACTGAAGCATTTTTATCTAACTTAGGGTAGGACAACAGTCATGCAGTAGTCTGTCATCTTCCAGAGTTGCTCTAATACACCCAAATGTTACTCTTTCTGATGAAATCCCTCTGGTTGCATGGAAATGTGCTAACACTGCTGTTCTCTAGTTCTGTTCTAGAAGTAATGGGTGCACACAGAATCATGTGTGATAGATTGCTGTGTATAAACTGCTATCTCAGTCTACTGTATGCACCTTTTCAAAAGAGAATTGCTAAGGTAGTTAAACCTGAACCCGAATACTTGGGTATGGGTAGCCCTGCTGTTTGCGGTGGGGCTGTTTATGTACTTAGAAACATGCAGTACTGGAGCATTAGTGACTCTGTTGTAGCATATTAATTGCTAGTTCTTAACAAGATATAAAGAGCAAAATCCAGTGTAGAACATAGAAATAATAAACTAGCCATGAGGCTCATCAGTTTAGGTCCCATAACTTTTATCATTAATGGCTGAGAAAGCATTTTCTAGTTCTCCTACAAACACTCTGTTGTGGGGTGACAAACTTCCAAAGGGAGTCCCCCTTCAGGTTATTCTGTCCCCTGCATTCCCCTAGGCTGCAGAGCTGACACAGAGGGTTTTTTAGAAGCACAGGGCAAAACCTCTACATATTCTTATAATAAAATGCAGAACTGACTTAAAAGGTGGAATCTTCATGGATTATTTTAAAACTTACGCTAAGAATACAGGAGACATATTGGTACTTGTAAATGACTGTTCAAATCCATAAGGACGTAGTGTCTTCAAAGAATAGCTCAGAGAGAAGAGAAAAAAACCCCAACAACCTAGCGAAGAAAAAAATTACTTATTTGAGCAGTCACTGATTTCAGCATATATTTACCTGTCTTTCTGTCCAAGGACTGATTTATGTGCATCTCTGTTTAAATAACATGTAACTGCCTGTAAACAGGTACCAGGCATATTGATACAGTCCTATAGGTTAGCAGAGAAATGGATCCTGAGGTGCAGAGGAGAAGCAACCTCTTTTGACCTATACTAGTGAATCCTTTTCTATCTAGAGCTCAGAAATGTCATACGTCTCTGCACCTAGTACCATACAGCTCTGCACCATAGTATGCAAGGTGCACAATCTCTCCTTGCTGAAGCAATTTTCCTGTCATATATCCAAGCACTTGCACATAATTACCAGCTAAGTTGCTGATCAGGGGCTTGGAGGTCACCGGTGCAGTCGGTGGTGCAGCTGTGGGGGAACCCGTCTGTAGGCCCTGGGCTTGATGATCTTGGTGATGCCAACGAGGATCCTACTACACTGCCAGGACCCTCTGGGGTAGAGCAGTTCACAAGGGAATTTGCCACACAGAAACTGTGTGTGCRTCTGTTCTGCTCACATGGTTTTACAAAGTTTGCCTCAATATCCATAGCACCCGTGGGAAGGCCAAGCCTGTCTGAGGGACGTGATAGGTAAACAGAATATCTGAAACAGAGACATCAAATAAGGTCTTTTTTGGTATCTATGTTTTGGGTTTATATATATATACACACACACACATACACACACACACACTTACTGGATAATAATCATAGAATCACAGAATGCTTAAGGTTGGAAGGGACCTCTAGAGGTCATCTAGTCCAACCCCCCTGCACACGCAGGGTCTCCTAGAGCACAGGGCACAGGGTGATGTCCAGGCGGGCTTTGAAGATCTCCAGAGAAGGAGACTCCACCACCTCTCTGGGCAGCCTGTTCCAGGGCTCTGTCACCCTCACCGTTAAGAAATTCCTTTGCAAGTTCTTGTAGAACTTTTGGTGCCTCAATTTGCGGCCATTTCCTCTAGTTCTATCACTGGCCACCACTGAGAAGAGGCCAGCCCCCTCCTCCTCACTCCCTSTCTTGAGGTATTTATATACATTGATCAGGTCCCCTCTCAGTCTTCTCTTCTCCAGGCAATCAACATTTTATTGGTTTCTCCCAACAGATACAAAGATATTTGTCTGTAGAGATCTCATGCACRGGAGTCTTTGTACTTGCAAATAAGCCTCATTCCCTTAAAGTTACRCTGTGGGACTTCAATTAGTGAAGTTTGGTTGATTGGCTCTGCATAATGAATACTCAGATATTGCAGTTTTGCATTTGGGAAAGGGGAACAGCCTGCAGTGGAGGATTTATGTGAATGCAGGAATGGAAGTGTGGTTACAGAAGCAAGAGAATGATGGATCAACACTTTTTTTCAGACTTGTGAATGTTAGATGACATTAAGATGACTAAACTAAAAGTTTATCGTCCGCAAGGACCGTTTTCTTGCAAACAGCTGAAACAATAATCACTTAACCCTCGAGAGGATGAGGCTCATAAGGAGAGGTTTGCATTCCTCTGTTGCATTCAAACATTCATTAGGTCTTCAACAGGCCTAAAACAGAGTCAAAGACTTCTAAGTAACATAGGAGTAAAGAGCAATTGCTCAGTTTGTCAGAATGTTTCTTTTTCCTTAATTATCTGAAGCGTAGTTAGCACATGTTAAATAACCCATAACCTGTTGTTCTCTGCTTACATTTAAGGTTTAAGTTTTTTTGTTGGACTTGAAAGAAATGGCTTTTTCCAGGTACAGTAGTTGGTCTGACAAAAGGCAGTGTCTGTGTCTGCAAACCTCATCTTCTCATGTGTTAGGTGGACTCTGCTTCGTGGTGTATGAGAAGTAAATGTTTTGGATGATGATTTGCCTGTCTGGAGCAGATGATAATATTTTCAAATCTGTTATTAAGCAATAAATCGAAAATGATACAATCTGTATTGMGCAGCAAATCTGAATAGATTTCATTTGTAACTTTCTTTCTTTAAAATACTGCTTTACACACCAGGAAATTAACTGCCTCAACATTTCTGAAGATACCTGGTGATTAATACTTCAATTTTAATTTTCCTTGTYCTGTGTAAAATTGCATATTGTTGGAGATTCAAGTCCTAATATGCAAATTTATCCATTACAAATTGCATATTAATGCTGCAGTAAATTGAYTGAGCACACACTGATAGTACTGAGTAGCAGGGGGTGTTTTCTASACTTCTGTTTCTTTTCTTTCAAAATCACTAACAAGATGAACAATCATGAGAGATATTCTTTTGTGGTATTTCATTTTTTAAGAATTTTTTTTTAATTCAGATGTCAAGAGTCAAGATAAAATGAGATGATTTTTAATCTAAAACCATTTAATCTAAAACCAAAATGCTTCCTTTAAAAAAAGTGTTCCAAGTGAAATGATTGACTATTCMAGCTATTTTATAAATACTAAATGTGCATTGATTTTTATTTCAGCACTTTAATATATTTTGGTTAACCCAAGTCCAAGTGCTTTGTTGAAATAACATTTATCAGAAATTTTGCTCATCTCTAAGCTCTAACATACTTTTCAATTCAACTATCTATGCTGATTGATTTTATTATATAAAAAATCCTGTTTTATAGTTTTCCTCTTCCCCGTGCTTTTCTCAAAAATGAATAAGYAATGAAAATAGAAATGATGCATTTATATGTTAAGTGAAAAGCTAGTTGTTGACTCTCAAAAGGTTGGACCAAAAGATGTTCTGGGAAACTGTCTGGGGCCRGATGATTTAATTCTTGCTCTCCCTGTATGTGCACCATGACACTATGATCCACCAGGCAGCTTAAGCAACAGGAGGTGATGGCATTTAAAGCAGCACTCCCAAGGCTGCTTTAAATTCTGATCCAAAGATAGTTTAATGAATAATACAAAATTTCCCGTTGATTTCTGTGGATTTTGGATTAGGGTTTTAGAGCCTTTAAATTGTTACCTTTCTATAGCACTTAAATACCTTTGAGTATGTTGAGGCTCAAGTAATCTTGTGSTTAGAACTACATCCATAGTATATAAACAAAATCTTTATATATACAAATGTTACTTTTRTATATACATATGTATATATAAATACCCACATGGATGCAGAACGAAGATGAAAGCTGCATGCGCTCTGGATTGCTCCTGTTTTAAATGAAAAGTTAAGCAATTTATAACTCTGTTATTAAAATGTATTTTGACAGAAGTGTGTAACGGGGATGCTCATGCAATGAGAAAATTGTATCCAGCTGGGATGCAAGTGTTAGGAGGTGAGGGAGTGATCTCTGCAGCTGTGGGAGGACATGGAGCCACGTTGTAGGTAGTGCCTGGGACCCCCAAGGAAATTGGTTGTACTGAATGCTGCAAATAGCATGTCCAGAGCCTGAAATGTGGAGCAAGTACTCATTTTTCAGGTACACATGCTTACTTCCATGGGGCTTTATCCTTSAGGGGAAAAAAGACAATTCTAATGTTTAGAAATTAGTTCTGTCCCAGTGTTTTTTCAGTTCTTGGCTGCAAACTGATAAATTTGTCCTGTACTATTGGCAGAATTTTATGGGGCACAGTAGGAGATTAACACTTTCTCAGATGTGTCCATGGAAATAAATCTACCTGTTTTGAGCAGGGCTGTGTTTTTGTTGTTGTTTGGCTGTTTTTTGGGGTGGTTGGTGGTTTTTTTTTTTTTTTTTGAGTGGAAATGTTTTGAAAATGGGTGCCAACCCCCCCATTCATTTGCTTCGCTGTAGGGAACACTGGCACTTGGTCACTCTAAGAAATGAATTCCCTTTTAGCGCCTCGTCATAGATGTGCACATTCAAAAATTTTGATGCTAGCACCCTCTAAACATTATAAAAATTATTGTTAGTTTTCATCATACTTGATACTCATATTAGAAACATATTTCTGTGCTTTCAAATGTGCAATGTAAAGAAATGCTTAAAATGGGTTGCACGTTAGCGTTTATGTGGCTGGTGGTATTTGTGATATGATGTTYTTGTGACATTTACAAATGAATGATGAAATTCAATTGTTTGAATGTAAGGGTGTAGTATCATGTTGATGCCCTAGGGGATCTTGCATGTTCTCATGGGAATGGCAAATGTGACAAAGAAAACCCCAGAGACTTGTTTCTTTCTGGGGCTGCAGRAGGAGGCAAATGATTCTCCAGGGCACCTAGAAATTAGACTAGAAAATTGTGTGTGATTTGTATTTTCCAAGCTGAAGTTATAGGGTGTGTCTGCTCCTTATAGGAATGCGTAAAGGAAGTGACTGCCAGATCACTGGTTCCCTGATGTTTCAGGTCATAATTATCTTGTCCTGGATGAAAGGGACTTTCATCTCTTCGTGTTCCCCATATRTAACACGGCCCCTGCATCTTGGAGCTTGGAAATGCTCTGGCAGTGTCCTGCTGGAAAGAGATTCATTTCCAGGTTATGCTTTTAAAAAGAAAAAATGTTTATTAAAATATTATTGAAAATAGGGCACTCCCTATAGAGACTGTGGCAGTTGTTTTCTTTCCTTATTCATTCTTTTTTAACCCTGTTCTACATCTGGTACTGGGGTATTTAATTGGCTTCACTAGCTCTTTGCAAAAGTGAGTGCCCTTGTGTAAGGTAYTGCAGCACTTCCTCTCACTGCTGTCGTATGACCCTGTCCAAGGTTCAGTTCTCTTGAGATAATTTTAGCCTTTCCACATGGAAATTGTCTCCAAGTTTTATCAATACAATCTTCCTARTTGGTGAAAATATTAAATGTGACCTGTGCTCAAACAGATTGTTGAACTCCTTTTAGTCCGATAGTTCAACTGTCAGCCCCACATGTTGGCTTTTTCCTCCAAGGCAGTTTCTTTTCCAACTTTTTAATTATTACAGTACATTCCATTTTCTCCGTTTTAGCAAATACTTTTCTAGCATAGTAATATCTTCTTTAACAGATAAAAAAAAAAAAAAAAAAAAAAAGTATTTTTTTAAACCCATCACTTAAAGGACAATGGAAAGCTTTGATTGGGTCATAGCCCTTGTATTCCGCCTAGGAGTTTTTAAGTTACCTTATGTCCCACTTCTAATTCTGGGCTTGCCTTGTGTAATTGCACGGTATGTTCCAATTATTGCCTTGCTAAAGTGAGAGGATGTAAAATAAAAGCCATTGACAAGAAGCAGTCCTGAGGGAGGTTCTGATCGTGATTTACTATGAAAAGTTGTGTTGGGATAGAATTTATCCAGTTCTATTTAGGGAAATGTGRGCTCTAAAGAGAGACATATTCTGCTGGAGGAACTGGAGCCAAACCTCCTGAGCCTTTCAGATTTCAAYCAGACGGGATGCTGAGCAATCTGCTTTTGATCTAGCCAAGCTTCTGAAGAACGTGCTAGACGCTGTGCCGGAGCGGCAGAGCCACCACGTGTCAGCAAGCTATTCAATCAAGCGTCGAGTCTTAAATGAAATAGATGAATGATGAACCAAAGGACAGAACTACTAAGAAAGTTCTTCCTGGTATTAAGGAATTGGAGCAGAAGGGATCCTAAGGATCAAGGTCTGTTTCGCTCCAGCAAATAATACCGGTGGCTCCTTCCCMTTTCAGCTACCTGTAGGTATTTTGCCTTCAGAGTAAAGCCTAAGAGCCAGCCGGACTCTCTCCACTGTCTRTCCCAGAAAGTCTTTTCCTGAAATAGTTTTCCTCAGATTGCCATCTCTTGCTAGTTTTAAATAATTGATGTATTTGAAACTCTTAACAATTTAGCTCCAGTCYATCTCAGACGAAATAGTGAAGGGCAGGTTCTGTCTGAAATCTGCGAGAGGTCTCTTGGACTCATCCATCTCGGGCAGTGCAGCCCTTTGTGCTCTTCAGCAAACTGAAGTGGGGTTTTGTCAGTTTKGAAAGAGGCTCTTGTTTGGAGGCTTGTCAAAATCGTGTGTTTTGTGTCGCTTGGGAAATTGTAACTTGCTGCCAAGTTTCAGGCCCTTTTCTGGGGCTTCCCTTGCAGGACAATCAGGAAAGTGCTTTCAGTGTGGTGCACTTGGGAGCCGGTGGGTGGTTTGAACTCCCAGTGAGGCTGGCTAATCCGGTGAGGAGAGCCCACGGTTCACGGTTACGCTGCCATAAAACCAGAGGACCTCTCTGAGACCAGACCCCTCCCTGGGTTTGGAGGGGYTGTAACCTTACCAGGCAGGATAGCCCTTCTCTGTGCGTTAGACCCTGTTCCACAGGTAATTTGTTGTATTTGTTTCAAAGTGATTCTACTGYGAGACACGGTTCTGTTAACTATAACCTGGTTTTAATAAGTGACACCCTTAAGACTTTTTTCTCCTCTTTCTGGTTTACATTTTCCTTTMATTTGACTGTGTSYCCACATTTATCATGCAGCCCCAAACCTCTTCTTCCCTTATGGAGGGCTAKACAGAAAGAGCAGGGGCAGCCCCAACAGGGCAGCCTGATATCCCTTAAAATTGTTAAGTTGTCTGGGCTTGCCGTAGGCAATGGCTGCTACATGGACTGGAAAAGCTTTTGACCTTTGCTTGGTCCTTAAGTTTTGAGGCCGCCTGTGCCTATGGGCAGCTAAAACATGTCCATCCCTATTAGATTAGCCTATGAACTATAGCTAACTGTATTAAAATTTTGGAGATGGCTCATGGGATGTATATACATTAAATGCATTGACTGCTCAGTGGGTGATTTCCATGTAGGTGCTGAAGGAAAGGGAAAGTGTACAATCCATTTCAGTTCCCCTGCCTCTTTCTTTCATGATGCTTAGCCAACTGATAGCCTAAACTGTCTGTTCCTCAGCCCTTGAGTGAAAAGGTCTGAGAGAGAAACTTTCAAACTGGTCACTGAGTTGAGATGCAAAATGTTGTTCTTCTCATGGATGCAATGTATGGAATGATGAAAAGCTACTGTTTCCCATCACAGCTACTTTTCTGTTCAATTTCYTTATGGAGAGTATTACTAAATGCCACATTTGCTCCTGTTTTGTAGGAATCTCGATGGCCGTACTTATTTGGAATGATTATTGTTCCTTCGCTGATCCAAGTTGTGATTTTGCCTTTCCTCCCTGAAAGCCCTCGTTACCTCCTACTTGAAAAGCACGACACACACAGCGCGGAGAAAGGTACTGTCTGTTGCTCGGTTTCTCGTAGCAGAGGTTTTGTCTTGCAGGAACACCGTCTGGAAAGTTATTCTGATATCACAGTAAACACAGAATATTCCAGTAGGAAATATTCTCTTGGTAACTTTATATATATATATATATATGTATAATTTTTGTTCTGTTTTCTTTTATGAAACTCTGCAACTATCTACTGTAGCATGATGCATAGTGACAGAAACCTACCCAAATCCATCTGCAGTCGCCTTTGTGCCACTCCGTGTGGGCTTCCCTGGGGTGAGCAGTGAGTTCAGCCTTTGTGGCTGCCCCCGCCTGCGTCCTGGCAGTCTGGCTGACAAGGAGCCAGATTGTGCTGGGTTTTGCCTAGCAGTGGCAATTTCAGTGCTTCTGTATTGTTCAGGTTTTACAGACATAGGCTTAGAATATTAGGGTGATCCTATCTATAGGACATATACACRTACTATGTATGTATCATGTGATCACAGCACATACCTGTAGCCTGCCTCAGTGAAATTACTACAAAGTCCAATATACGACCACATTACAACCGAGAGAATGCTGAAGGTCTTATTTTTCTTGTTATAGACATCCATTGAGTATAGTGTGCAGAGAAGGAAACAGCGTGATTATCAGGCCAAAATGTTTGCACAATGYGAGTGAACTTTAACAATTATTTCCAGCATTTTCAGTCTCTAACAAGTTGCTTGCAAAATTACTTGCGAAGTGTGCAAAAGATAATATCAGCAATTTTCACTTACCATTAAGTTAATCCAATTTATCTTGTTTCTACTATAGGAATGTGAAAAATGGCGTTTTGTATTGGTCACCACTCTGTAATAGAAATGACATAYGAATGAGAAGTCTCCCACGCTGTCTGAGTTTGGCATTGGGTGAAAAGTTTTGTAAATATATTGGCCACAAATGCTTTAATTGATTCAGTTTCAGCGTTTAAAAGCAAATAACTGAGAAGCCAGGAAACACATGAAGGCTTAAGGAAAAAATCTTTAGCTTCACAGAGACAATAGAGATTTGGTGMGGTGGAAAATAGCCTTTTCAGGGACTCAAAGTAAAGGGCTTTCCTGTCCCAGTGAGAAACTGGGAGCAGCCTGCCAAGCAGTTGGAGCCCCACAGCTGGGAGAAATGCCTTTTGGTGCTGAGTTTGGACTGGCTGAGCTCTACCTGATAACATTGTGGATGTTGCATTTCCTGGGCTATTCCTGGCCATGAGTCTGTGCCTGCAATGGTGCCCCATCATTGCTGACTTGTCCTAGGGATCTGCTGAARACACTGCCATGCTACCTGGAAACCTCACCGTTAGGACAGTGAACCTGGGCCTCTTGGGTAGCTTGGGCTTGATCCATCTGATCTTCTAAAGGAAAAAGAAGTAGTAAACAAAAAAATGGTAGAGTAGCCAAGGTTTAAGATCTAGTGTAAAAAATGGCATTTAAATAACTCTACCTGCCTTTAATGCCATTTAATTTGCCTGGTGATGGTCAAATAGCAGGTGGTTATGTTTTTAGCATACTCATTTTGAGAATGATTTCAAAGCTTGTCTGGAAGCATTGGGGTGGATTTTGRTATAGCAGATATCAGGACAGCAGAAGTGCCTGTGCCTTCTTGTCAGTGATTTAGTAGTTGAAAAAAAATGAGCTGTACCAACTAGTTTGCCGATATCTTTCTTGAAACAAGTGATAAACATGACTTGCCTTAAAAATTTATATGTCCTGATATATTCTATATTATTAACATTATCTACATACATTACTCTGAAGGATGTAGGAACATGAGCAATTTTCTTACTGCTACRTGTGGATATGAGCAAGGAGACTGCAAAAGTAGATTGCGAATGAGAATAWCTTTGAGTCTGTGTTCAGCATAGAAAAGAACTGAAGAAAGATTTGAGGTGACTGACAGAATAGATGTCCAATTGGACAGAAAATAGAGAGAGGAGAACTGTACCATTAACCCAGTCATGGGAGTTCAGAAGCT
The DNA here is from genome assembly GCA_003342815.1 of Eudromia elegans. Taxonomy (NCBI): domain Eukaryota; kingdom Metazoa; phylum Chordata; class Aves; order Tinamiformes; family Tinamidae; genus Eudromia; species Eudromia elegans. The sequence continues at coordinate 8,298,576 of PTEX01000005.1, read as the reverse complement.
GCTRCTGTCACATCRGGGCAAATGGWAAAATCCRGGCCTATACAAGAGCCAAGTCTCAGGCGGTTGGGATTTAATGTCATGGCATAGTGAAAGCAAGCAAGAGCAGAGTGACCAACTGTGGATCAACAATCAAAAACAACAAAAAAAAAACCTATTCACATTATGTGAGGAAATGAGTCTGGAAAAGCTAGARTATTAGGGACACTGGAGGAATTTGAGGATTATTAGAAATTCTCATACTATTCTCATAAACMAGCAGTGACAATTCCCCATTTTAATGATGACAACAGTAATGGTCTTGAATTATTTGCCTCTTTAGGTTGGATCTCCATATTAATATCAGAAATGTGTAAGTCTTGTGATTAAATGCTTTTTCTTTCCCCAAAGAGATCAAGGCTATTCATGCAAATGTCATACATTTCACTGTGGATTATATCTTGGTGGAGAAGTTTAAAACCATTATCTGTAAAAGGTCTACTGTGTTTAAGGCAGATGACTGCATTAATCTTTATAAAAAAGCTTTTAAAATGGGKAGGACAAAGGTAATCTTCCTAATTATTTTAGAGTAGTGAAAATCCAATAGGATAATGTAGGTCATTGAGCTTTCACAAAGCTTGGCTCTTGCTTTCATCCCTTTTTTTGTCCCCATCAGTTAACCAGACTATARCAGCTGAAGTACAGGTGCCTTCATTCTCGTCTTTGACAGTGGTGTCATAGAGCACGATGCCTTTAAGTAGTGAAGGGTCTTGTCAATAGCATATGCTGTTAATGTGCGAAATTTCATCAACTAGTGTGTTCAGCCATTCATTAAAATTCCTTATGAAAGAAGTAATTCATCAGTTACAGCATGAAATGTAGTTTTTAAAATTTTTTAATTTTTTWAAAGTATTTTTAATTTTTAAAAAGATGGGTTTCAATTGCTACCATTTGATATGATAGAGAAGTTTTCTAGAGGTTTTTTTTAAGTTAATTATAGAGAAATCCCTGCATTGGGCCTGTGTGAAATGGAGAGAGACTAAACCAGATTTACTGCAGGAACAACTACTGTAAATGGAGTTGCTATTGTAGATTGCAAGAGTGTGTATCACTTTTCATTTGTGCTTCTGGTGTATCTGTAAGAGTGATAAGCTAGGGTTAGTGCAGTGAAATTGTGGCTMCTAAACTTGCCAGCTTATGGCAGGGGCTCTAGCTCAGGTGGTTACTGCCTGCCAAAAGCTGCACTGATGGTATGGGTGTGATGATATCTGCCTTCTTTATATGTTCTTCCTAACCCTCTTCTCCTTTCAAAAGGATGCTTGATTCACTTGATACTTGATCTGATTTAGTTTACTGATACTTGGGGATAATTTATGGTTAAATTATGGTGTTAATTTAGGGTGACGTGGATATTTTATATTGCAAGTATACCTATTTTCAAGTAGACTGAGCAGACTTCTTTTGTATTGATGGTCTGTGAGACTGGAGGTAAGGACAGGTAAAGATATAATCCCAGAACAGATGATCTCTCACAGATCTGTGTGTTTTATAAGGACCAAGGGACTGAAACATGGGAAAAGACCGAGAATGATTCGTTTGTCTCACTGCAGTTGTGTTTACTCAATGAGACTAACAAATTTAAGTTTATTCTTAAATTTTRCCATATTAAATATTAATATTTAATTCATATTTTCTATATTTTAATGTCTGTGTAAATATCTTCTGGCAAGATGCAGCCAAATTATTCTTCGGGCTACTCAGTACCCTAATAAAATGGGTGGTATTTGAAAATAATTTTTTTTCCCAATATTTTTGTGCAGGGATAAATCCATAGCAGGCGACTTGACATAGATCTGACTCCAGCGCRGTGAAGCTGGATAGCTTTTGCAATTGGGGAAGCAGGGAGCGAGGCACCCTCTGTGTGCAGAAACCAGCATTAATGGGGAAGGAGGCTGCACTGCCACAAGCCAGTGGTTCAGCTGGCCCGGACGTCTGTCTTTGGGAATGGCCAAAGACTGTTCAGGGAGAGCTTAAACAAAGCTTCCTGATGAAGATGCTGGGCTGAATTTACATTGGTATCCATGACCTGAAAGCCACCGGATCCGTGGGAAGCAGACAGCAATATCTTGCATATCTCCTTTTTTATTTTTTCTTTTTAAAGACATAAGCAGATTATCCAAACTACTGCTTGTGACTGTTCTCTGCATTGGCCTCCTCTTACTCAGGGCTGACCCCATTCTGTAAACCACAYAGTGACAGTTTCCTTAAATGTCTTCTCCAAACTTACATGCTAATTCAGACTTTAATAAAATAAAAAATAGATGAAAAGCTTTTTTTACACTGCCCTGGAAGYCCTACAGTATAAAGAGAATTAGTAATTCCACGCGTGGTTGAGTTTTGTGTCCAACTGAAGTTAAAGGCCTGGCTGGTTTTAAAGACAGGACCGACTGATTTCATCCAGAGCTCTRAACTGCTTTGAAATGTTTCACCTCAGCTTAGCCGAGATGAATGTAAGCTAGCGGTCTAAGTGGAAAGATTCCCTCTCTGCCTTCCCCTTGACTGAAACTGCCCACTTCTTTTGCTCTTTGTAAAGGCAGCATCCCAGCCTTTCAAGGCAGAGTATCTAGGACCTTCTGCTTCAAGCAAATCAAAGGGAAATCTGCAAAAAGATATAAAAGTTGCCAGAACAGAGACTGTGGATGGTTTATGTGTCATCAGGATAAAGGCATGAAAATAAGACCTTCCTATAGAGAGAGGCAACTGATCACAGAGGGAAATGAGTCATTGCAACAGGGATATAGCAAGGACTGTTGTGATGCTGGGTACCAGTAAKGCAGGTGATAAAATCTAAAATGAATAGAATTGAACATCACAAATTAAAAAGACGTTTTAAATTTTCCATTTCCTTGCTAATGCAGAATGCATTTCCAGATTAGTTATGTAGAAGGTTGTGATTCTTACTGCATTGGAAATGCTGYGTTGAATAGCAGGAATACGTTTCCCATACACTTAGCGTTGCCTACTCAAAACTAGGCACATGCGCCATAACCTCATCACAGCATTTCCTGACCCGTTGGTAATTCAAGTGTCTGTCAGAATGTTTATATTGACACTTACACCTGAGATCCTAATACAAGGAAGGTAAGTAAAAGAATAAAAGAAAGGAGATAATTATTTTTTTGCCTTGTACTCACTAAATATTTGTACTGGTATTTTTCTGTGTGGTGTGGGTTTTTTTGTTTTGTTTTGTTTTTTGCTTCCTGGTCCCTCTAGAAATGTAGCAAGCTCCCTTGTGCAGAAAAGACAGATTGCTTTCCTTTTACTTGACTGCACCTACATTTTTGACTTGCCTGCCCTACAGGACTGCTGAGGATTCTAAGGGCAGGGGAAATAAAGAAAATTGTGCACTGACCTAATTTACRCTGATAAACAGATGCTTAAATATCTGTGAGAGCCTTTTAAAAGTAGAATATTTAATATATGTTTGTTTATTCTTATTTCTACAAGATTTTTTCACTCCTAACCTTTTTAATAATACTAATGAGTGTATTGTAAGTTTGAGACATACTGTAACATACTGTATACATATATTATTCTCATTTTACATTTCTTTACTTGGCTTTTAAGTACATCATACCCAYTTTAGCAAGCATTTTGCATGTCATTTAATAATAAGTGTACTGTGGCACAAGGACAAGATTCAGCAGGTTGAATTCTGGACTGCAATGCCTGACTATTTTAAATCGGTCTCTATAGAGGAAAAGGTTGGTCTCATATGTACTGCACATTCACGAGAGGAAGGGAGGGAGCTGCTCCTGCACGTCCCCTCCTTTTCATTTATGTTATCTGTCCCTCAGGATATTGAAATGCCACCACTTGGCCTTTTTAAGTCCCAGTAGAGCTAAAATTCAGTAACTTCAAAACTTAAATGAAGTCTAAGCATTTTGATCATGACTAGTCAGTGTCTCCAGCTTTGTTATCATCCAAGTCTCTTCTGTGAGAAGAGTGCATATTGTATTCTAAAATAGTAATATGAAGTATTTATAGGCAGTACTAGGTAAAGCTGCAGATAGATTAAAAGTGTACTTGGGTTTTAGGARATCTGAATCAGTTTAATCACTTTTAAAAATAAAAATGAAAGGAGTTATTTTAAGTGACCTGCTRTGTAAGGGATCATTTTTGGAGTTAACATCCTGCTGGGTTAGAGAAACTGACTGCAGGGACATGGTTAATGTAATTGTTTCTCTGCAAGCGCTCCAACAAAACGAACACTTTAAATATCTCTTAAAAAAACAATTCTCAGGGTATGTTCACAAGCTTGTGATGAAAATATCTTCAGCTTAACCACATCTATAAAACAAGTTTGTAAGGATGGAAATAGATGGGAATAGACCACCTCCACTTGGATACCTTTGGGATGGCGTGTGGCCTGGAGAGCGTTATTGTTCACGGTGGAGAGCTAGGTCAGTAAATCAGCGGCGTGCAGCGACACAAACCCTAATGTCACCTTTTTGGAGGAGAGTTTTGTTTGTTTGCTGATCTTTGCAAACAGGAAGGCTTGAACTGCTCTATATAATTCTTCATAGTTAAATATATGGAAGTGAATTCTACATTATGTGCTTGCAAAAACAGGAGATGATTTGAAGAGTAATAACTATCCTTTTCAAATGCCTGTTTTCTATTGGTTCTTCAGACTTGCATCCTTCCTTTTTTTTATGTATATTTCCTATTATTTTTCTGTCCAATCTTTCTTCAGTAACAAATTCTGATGCACTGATTTGTTTGCAAGTGTAGCAAGTCATCAAGTGATATTCAGAAATGGCTTTGGTATTAAACTTTTTTGTTTTCCAGTTTATACATACTATATTTTAACCATACACTATACTTTAGGCTATATTACAGGTGAAATAAGGAGAGGGACTGGTGGAGTGCTAAAGAATTTGTATTCTTATTGCAGTTTCTGAGATTGAATACAGGGATAAGCCAGATCACACCCAGGTTATAATTATTATTCTTTCTCTTCATCAACGATATGATTAAGTTATAACCCACGCATATTTTCTGGTTTTCACACAGCCCAATTTCTTTATCGAAACCTCTTATTAATGCACACAGTGWTAGGAGACTGACCTAACGTGCGTGTCCTCTGTTTGCAGCGTTTCAGACCTTCCTTGGGAAAGAGGACGTATCTCGTGAAGTAGAAGAAGTTTTGTCAGAGAGTCGAGTCCAGAGAAACACCAAGTTGGTGTCGGTGCTTCAGCTCCTGAGAACCCGGGCCGTGCGCTGGCAGGTCGCCACCGTGGTGGTCACCATGGGCTGCTACCAGCTCTGCGGGCTAAATGCTGTGAGTGCCCCCGTCAGGCCGTGGCATCTTCAGAGATAAACAAGCCCTTCCATTACTGTCCTTTTTTCATCTTCTGCTTGCATAAATGGACAGGAAAAGGAGAGCTGCAGCTGAGGCAGAGATGGCTTTGGCATGGGGGTCACCTGCYGCTGGCTCATGATGTGACCAGTCGGTGCCACTGAGAGATCACAGGAAGAGTCAGGAGAAGATGGAGAACTTTGTTCTTTATTTATTTGTTTAGCTGTCATTTTGAAGTCCATAACAAATTAGGGATCCCAGAAGAGATGAATGAAGTGTGATCCCTCTCTTCTGTTTAACGTTCAGGCATAATTTCCAGTATTTTGATTTTTTTGATGTATCAGACGAGGTAATACCTGGGATATATGAAAGGACATTATCATGGCTGCTAAAAGGAGCTTGGCAAGTGCAGCTTCTCACAGTGGCTTTGTGCATTACCACCTGCTTGAAGCGGTTTTATTCCTCCAGTGCTAGTAAGCACTAATGAGCACAAATGTTCCTCATACCTAAGCTAGCTAGTTCAGAGGTGTCCCAGGTATACATGGATAGAGTATTAGAACTCATAATACAGAATAATTTCTCCCAGAGCACACGAGAGGTTACATGGTGAGAACTCAAGTATGGAAAAGTTATTAACTGACACACTAGGAGAGAACTAAAAGAATTTTCACACTGTAGGTTGAACTATAAAAGCACTTGTAGCGGTGGTATTTTCTCCCAGTTATAGGATTTCAGTGCTAATAACAGGCTATTTKATTCCTCACTGAGGATACTTTCTCAAGAAAAGAAATGGAATTATCTTGTCATCCAGTCTTTCTAACAGTTTATCAATGCATATGTGAAATAAAATGACACTAATAGTAAGAAACAGACTGTTCAAATTATGAAGTACATTCCCTAGAGAAAAATGAAACAACAACACAGGTACATTTTTGGAGTAAAGAGAGAGGTTTGTAGCTTTCGGGATATTTAACAAGTGGCAGAGATTGTCCATGGCAGAGTTAAAACATTGTCATGACTCGAGGGCACGTATAGGTGGGGACAGTCGGATGTGCTCAGATGTATCTAAACCAAATGCAAAAGCTGTTTTAAAGAACCATTAAGGGTTTCCTTCTCTGAAAGTACACCTCAGAAGAGCCCTGCTCATCAGGATTGCCATGCCCTGCAGTGCACAGGAATAGTGCCAGCCGTTTCAAGCCTTACCTTAATAACTGTTGTTATTATTGCTACTTTATACGGTTTTTATTGGTATTACCTTTTGGTATACAATCACTAAACATGAATAGAACTCTCACACAAAATGAATATTCTGGAAYTGAGGGTTCAAGCAGGAAAAACTAACAATGATATTAATTAAGAGAAATAGTTGAACSATTTAAGGGATCAGATGTCACTTGCTTGTCTCTTGCATTTGGCTTCCCTGATTGATTTTGATGAAGTTGCCWGAAGCTCAGAAACTACCAATGCCAATATAGATATTTCTGACATTATCAAACCCAGGTCTTGGTTTGGTGGCTTCATGTGAGCTTACCTGCTGGTGTGAGATAGTGTCCATCAACTAGCAGCAAATTTATACCTCATAACTCTTACTTTGTCTGTGGTGCCCTATGAGCCGGTCTGGTCTTTTCAGCAGCTGCCATCTGGGATGGGCATATGGGAGAGTTGGACTTCTTTCAGGCAAGAGTCTCAAATGACTCCCAGGGAAAACTACCAAATGGTAGAATTCTGTAATCAACCTGCTGGTATCTCAGAGTACTTCCTTTCAAGGCTTTACTTGATAATAAAAATTATTTTGTTTCCAAACATACTAATATACTCAGTTATAATGAAATCCCAGACATTCTGWCCTAAATTGACATAAATTAATACATGTCAGACTAAGTTTTTTTTGTGATGCGTATTATCCAAAGTGAATGTATTTCCTTTCCATCACTGTTTCTATTTCAGTTCTAGAAAGGGCACAAAGCTAAGTTCTTATTGTTGGAATTTATGTTGTTTGTATGAAGAAACGTGCTGTACTGCACGCTGCTTTAACACAGCCCTTTCCAAAGTGAGATCCCTTCATTTCTGTGGGGTGTAGGCTTAAGCCAGGGTGCTATATTTGCAGTGGCAGGAAATTACCCTGAGCATGGGGAAAACATGGAGCAGGAGAGTGTGGTAGTGCTACTACAGTGGGGTCCTCGAGCTCACTGGGGAGAGCTCCAGGTTGCGTGGAGAGTGATGGGAGCACAAAGGGCAGCAGTGCAAGTTTCTGTTGATTTCTATTTTTTTTTCTTCTTCCCTCTCCTTTTCTCACTGAAGGGAAAAAAGTTAAAATTTCAGGAAAGAGAAATAAAAAGCCTGGAAAATTGAGTTGGTTTTCTGAGGTATACCTGGTGTGAAAAAGTTGGGGAACACTGCTGATGACACATAGCAAATGCCAGTTTAAGATAAAAGCGTATAAAAGTAAAAGCTTACGATAAGGAAAAACAAATTTGATACAACTAGCTGTATGATAAGGACACAAATGCTAAAATGTTGTCTTCAAGCTCAAACTCAGAATGCTGTTGGAGTTGTATCAAGCTTACATAGCCATTGCCTTTGGCATCTGCTTAAAAGAATAACACGATGATTTGAAATTTTGCTTCYTTCTGTGGAGGAGCAGAAACCCACTATGGATGAAGAAAAACAACTCTGATGTCCCTATGTTACTTTGGACAAAACAATGACTGTTTCTGGGGATTTTGAACCTTCTGCTCCATATTTCYTACTCTTCCAGTTCAAGAATTGTTAGCCCAGAACCCTGGCTAAAAAGGGCCATGTTAGAAAAATTGCTTGTGTGAAAACAGAGTAGTCATTGTTAGCCTACTGAGTACTGCTTCTCTCACTAATACCTTAGTGCAAAGTATTTCCCTGGCAAAGGAAAACCTTTATTGCTTTTAAAATGTGTACCTACATGTTAATTTTTACCCTAATTTGCTTTTGTGATGTTACAGAGGTTAATAATTCGCTGAACCTCATCCTGCCTTTGCTATGCCTTTTTTTTTTTTAATCTAGCTGTTTTTCTACTGCTCTTACATCACTGGTCACTCATTCTCATCGATTATTTTGTCATAGTTTTATTGCCTTGATTTTCTTGTAATTACTGGGAATAAAGGAGGATAGTGAGTAGGATGACAGAGTATTAGATCCCCCAAAATAGGATTATTGCTCATAAATTTTTCAAAGTGAATTGACTCCTGATTTTTACTCCACTCTGTGTTCTGTACCAGGGCACCAGTGAAACACACAGCCAACACCGCCACACGTTACACAAATACACAGATACAGATTGCTTCATACACAGAAAATTACTGTTAGTCTTTATTGTCTTTGCATCTCTTTAGGCAAGGGGTGAAGTGTGAGSCATAGGTAAAAATAAAGTGATAAAGGTAGTGATATGGGTAGATTCACAGTCCTTGGTACTTTGTTACTTTTGTGTGGTGTAAGATGAATTATTTTCCCCTTTGGTCTGGGACAAGTAGGTTTTTATGTTTTTGTGAAAAAGCCCCTGTGCTAGTAGCTTGATGAGCAGAGGTAGCATGTGCCTAATCTGCTGGCAGGTAGCAGGGCCTTCCCTTGCCATCAAAACACCCTCTGTCATCAGAGGAGCCTTTTCTTGAGCAGCACTTTTCCTTTTGGAGCTTGTGTCGTGAACAGTATGAAGAGGAAAAAACATCACTGCTACTTTCCTGTTTAGGGTAATRTGTTATCTCTGACTTTCATTTTTGATACCAAAAGTAATCTACTATATTTCAGGACTTTTTCTTTMTGATAATTTTTCTCTGATAATTAGTTATTTCAATTGTTTTGAACCTTCTCACTAAAGTGATTCAGTGCATCCTAAAGCACTTGTTTCCTTCTAATGAAAACATTGTCACTCTAAAGTGATCTCTCTCTGTTGAAAATGGAGAGATTAGATTGATGGCTTGGATGTAATGTCCATCAAGTGAGATAAATCTCCCCCTTTGTGACTGAATAGGTATGATTTCTGCAGTGCCTCTAAGAACGTGCGTCTCTCTTCAGCTCTTGTAACTGTTCTGACTTGTCAGTGAAATACTTCATAAAGCAACCCAACCATTTTTAGTGTAGCTAATCCACAAGAAAATTGTGTTTGTATCCTGTTGTTCAAGCTTAAAGTGAGTTTCTTCATTTTACTCCAAAGTGAATTAAGCTAAACAAAGTTAGAGCTGCTTGTAATTCTGAGCAAGCAGAGATATAACTTGGTGTTGGGACAAATCCCACCCAAATTCATATCTTCATTTGTCTTCCTGCACTCAGTCATTCAGTAGTGCTCAGTATTTTAATAAGTCTGGTCTTTGCACACTGGATGCTTAAACTGAATGCTGGTGTTTTGTGGTTTAAACCCTAATGATTAATAAAATATTCACTTCTTAATGTTACAGATCTGGTACTACACGAACAGCATCTTCAGTGAATCAGGGATTAACCATGAAACAATCCCATATGTTACTCTAAGCACCGGTGCTGTGGAGACTGTGGCTGCTGTTTTTTCAGTAAGTATAATTGTAGAYTTCATTAAAGTGCTTGATATTTAAATTACTGATTGTTTCCTTAGACAAGATATTATAAAATCAAAACAGTTTTCTGAGGATTGTATGTAATAATTTATAATGTAATTGAAAATATTATTGTTGAGTTTAATCCTAGACCAAATTTTGTGGCCTTTTATTTATTTATTTATTTATTTATTTATTTATTTATTTATTTAAAGAGGGTGCTCTCTGATTTCAATTGCATCAAAGGTTGGTATATCCTGAAGTTTTTCCTATGAATAAAGAGGAAAAAGTCTGGAACGGGAAGGCCCAGAGTACAGCAAATGATAGTTCCTAAGTGACTCTACCTGGTGGAGTGGCTATTACAGCAGTTTGCCCTATTTCAGCATCTTCTTTGGCTCCTGTTGGAAATCAGGCAGTCTTGCTGGCTCGTTCATGGGTAGCGAGCAGAGGTAGCTTCACAGTAGGTGAGTTCCTGCATAAGTTCATTTGCTCTGTGCACTCAGGGTAGAGCAAGGTGCCAGGAACAACAACAAAAAATCATCCATGCACATATTTGTCTTTCTCATTTTAATGTGGAAAAGTTGATTAGAGAGAAAAAAAAAAAAAAGTTTCCTAAAGAAATTAAACCCAAAAGTTCAGTAGATTAATACATTACTTGCTGCTAAAAGAAATACCTTTCTGTTTGCACTGTCATAAATAAGAAATAATGAAGATGTTCTTGGAATTAAAGATTGTGAATGTTTTTTGTTTTTTTTTTTTCCATTACTTTGCTACAATCTTTTGGCGTTGTCCTCCTATATTCGATACCAACAGTGTTTGCAAAGTACCAAACACACCAGACAAGCGATTTTAAATGTCTGAACAATGATTTTGGCAAAAATTCTTTCCAGTGGCAGAGCAACTGCTTATGACCTATGAAATGTTAAACTAAATCTAGCTATCAAGTGTATTTTCTTATAGTGTAGGRCATAAGGAATCTTAAAGGTCACAAAGATGATCTTCTGATCTTTGTAAACTCCTACATAGCCATTTTGGGATATACTTTTTTTTTTTCTGTCTCAGTAAAAGAGTCTTTCAAAAGATATCAAATGAGCAAAGTATTGAAATTTCTTCTGTGATGTTCCAGAAATGCTTCTTTGTGTAAGATAAATGTAAAAATAATAATGATAATTCTACTGGTAATTTAAGTGAAGRATATGCTTTTTGTGAGTATGTGGAAACAGAACACAATTGCCTGGAGAAGATTCCGTGGCACTAAACCATTCTATAAATAGGGTCTGTCATCTTTTCAGTTCCTTCTGTGCCATCAGTTTGTGGGACTTAGAACGCATTGTTCATATGTAATGAGGTGTTTGTGTCTCCGTTGGTTCCTGCTGTGAGTGGTAACTTTCTTTATGCCCAAGAGGTGTATTTTTAATATTTTCTATATTCAGTCTACTWATTGTGCTTCTAGAAGAGCTCATGTAATGAAATTCCTACCCCTTCAAACTTGCTGCTTCTGTTCTGCTGAAATGCTGCTTTGTAGCCTTGACAGTAATCTTCAAAAATGTTTTTTTCCTTGCTGCTATCCAAACAAAGACCACACAGTATTTCTGTTGAAAACTCTGCAGCTTCTTATTTCTGCAATAAACTTTCTCTGATGTCTTTTATGCCTAGATCTACTCGTAGTAGATTTTCTCCCACTTCCAAGATCTCAGATGCATTTTTTGCTTTCCTTTATTTTTAATGTATTTGACAACATTAAAGACTGAGTCAGATGTATGTAGCAGTCAGCGGCATGCGAGAAAGAAGCAGAACAAAGCATAGGGCAACATCATTTTCCTGATAGTTTTTAGCATGCTTGCTAGCAGAAACCTGGCATTTTCTCACAATAAATCTCAGATTCTTAGTAAATCCATGCATCAATAATAGAAGTAGATGTTTTTTCTTGTAAATGGAATAGCTGTGGGTAGTCAACAATACACTCATGGATCATCTACATGTTTGATGGTCGTGCYCTGGCTCTCAATCTCAGTAAGAATAGTTGGAGCTCCTCTGCTAATGAGCCTGGTGTAAAGGCTAAAGGAAAAGACTGAAATATATTTATTTCATAAGGAATATGAATAATATTAAAGAGTGAAAATATCATTCAAACTGTGAAAAACTTTGAAAATCTCCCTTTAATGTGTCTTGTGGGAGGAAAAGCCTTATGAAAACAATAGTAATAATACTGATGTGATCCTTGAGAGAAGGCAAATAATATATCATCTTTTTTATAGCATTATGTTGCCTCATCTCACTTGATGTGCCTGCTAAGAGCATGCTTTGCATACAGCTTCATCACTCTTCCTCTCAAACAAAAATCCCAATGGCTGCATAAAAGGCATTGAAAAATGAACCACACACATCACCATTTTTCTTTTATTCACATCACTGATTGCAACTCCTGCTCATACCATCACTTTCTAGTAGACTTCGCAGAATACCTGTGCCATAGAGTTGTGTGCTCTGTTTCCCAGTTTCTCTGTAAAGGGGAGAAGTCTGGTCAGTGCAGGAATTTATACAGGCCACGGGACATGATGTCAGTTGTATCTCATGTGTGTTATATGGCATCGTGGGTCACCAGAGTACAATTTGAATGAGAACACGGCTGTAACACACTTTAGTCTATAAATGCACTGTAATTACCATCCTAGACTGTTTCCTCTAACTGAAGGTCAGAAGATATTTTTMATGAAATGGTAGAAATGGTGTCTGCAGATGCATAAAATTTGATTTTCATATTCCTCTGGTTTAAGCTTTCCTCCTGTTTCTTGATTGTGTGTGGTATTCTCCATCCCTTGTACTGAACCATTGTACTGGATGCAGTTCAGAGAACTAGCTAGACAGGCTACACTTTGATGAGAAGTCCCCTTAATTTCAGTTTGCTTCTGAAGAAGCGTGGAGTTCTTTGCATTGAAAAGATTGTAGATATTGAACTTGCAGATGTGTTGCAGTGGGAGCTTTCCTAGTTTGACCTTGCACTTTGAAGCAGGATGCAGTCTATGCAGTCAGTTCTTTCAATTTTTCACTAAGGGGGAGTTCAAAAGCATAGTTAACTTTGAGATTTTTTTTTTTTGTGGCTTTTCTATAATTTTCAGGGGTTTTGTTGTCTTTTTTTTTTCTTACTTTTACTACATGGGAAAAATAAAACAACAAATGTCTGTCTTTGGTGAGGTAATAGATTGGATAGTTAAGGAGACAGAAATAAATGGATGAAAAGATTTTTTTCCTCCAACTATTCCAGTGTGGAGACAAGACAATAAAAAGGAGTGCTGGTCAGATTAAGCATCCCACTCTCTAAACGTGGTGGTAGTAGGGAATTCCTAGAGCGGAGCCCGATGAACGGTGCAAATGAGGCATTTCCCCCATTCCTTCCTCTGAGCTCCTGGCCTTGACAAGCTGTGGCTTGAGGTCTTCCCAGATAAGAAGGTAATATCTTGGTATTCAACAGCCTTAATGGATATTTGTTTAGTTTTTCTGTCTTGTACATATTGATAGAAGTGGCAACATCCTAAAGTGGTACATTTCACAGTTTAACAACATATTGCATGAAAAAGTCCCTGTTTTGAGATTAGAGAACAGAAGATACAGTGAAGTGTAGGTCAAATGAAATTATAACAGCGTGGATGCTCAGCTAACTTGAAAAACTGCTCACAGAAAGTAGTTATCAACACTTAATGCCACTTGATATTTCTTCATATGAAGTTATGTGACAGTTGGCACTGGGACAATTAATCCTCAAAACGGTCTTTAACTATACGGGTGAGAGAATCGCCGGTGTCACCCAAACTCACTAAAAAGCAAAATTCAAAAGTTTTTGCATTAGCTATGGAATATTTTGTCAAATAGGATGTGTGGTCTGAAATCAGTAAGATTAAGTTCAACATTGGAAGTTGCCAAGTACTGCACTTTTGGCAGGAAAAAATCATATGTACAAACACAAAATGTCATGTGGGCCTGTGTCAAAAGGCTTACTGAAGTCAAAATCTATCATGTTTTTCATTTTCTTTCTATCCATTCAGCTTCCTCCCTGTCACTGAAGGAAGCCGGAATGCTTTGATGTGATCTGCCCTGAACAAATCTRTTTTGACTGTTTCTCATCACCTTATCATCCTTTAGTTGCTGTCAGACTACTTGATTTTTTTTTTTTTATAATTTGTCCTCATATTTTGGGGGGAAAGATAAACGTCCTGCTGCACGTTCCTTCTCTCTGTGTAGAACATAGGTGTTTGCCTAGGTCCAGGACTGTCGGATCTTGCAATTGCCTCACAAGCCTTCTGGGATTTTCATTAATCATGCTTACCAAAGCCTCTTTTTACATTTTTAAATTATGAAGTGAAAAATATTCTTTAATCAATTTGTTACCACCCCAAAAAGGTACAATATGACATCAATGATATTTGGTATTCATTTATCAATTCGTTAAGTATTTAGGAAAAAAAAAAAACCAGTCTTTTAAAAATGTTTTCCATCCCTTCATATGCGGCRCTGGAACCTGTTCCTTTTATCCAAGAGTAATATTTATGCAGCTCCTAGTCTATAATTTTAAGAAGCCATAAACAATTGCCCACATGAGCAAACAGTTGGCTTCCAAATTTGCCCACCRCACTAATTTGTTTTGCCTATATAAAAATTTAAAGGCATGAGTTTTCAGATGATTTACATACACTTTGCTTAGTCCTAAGACAGCACCACTAAGTACATCTAATAAGTGAAAGCCAAAGAAATATTCAGTGATTCATTTRGAATATAAAATACTGAATTCGTTTGGATACAGGAAGTAACTAATTACTCTCTGATCACAAATTCCTGCTCATTTCACAGCTGCAAATGTAAATGTGTGTTATTTTTATGGAGCAAATTCGTGGCTGGAAAAATACTCAGATTTATGTCTCTGTTGGAATATACAAAAATGGGCAATAGAAAGCAGTATAAAACTGACAGCCCAAGAAATACAACTTTAAGAACATAATCTTKTTCCATTTCTGTGTTCAGTGGCCCATAGACTTTCCACTAGAGCAAGGAGCCCTTTCGTGCAAGGTCAAAACCCAAAGCAAACAGCTGCATCATGCTCCAAAACAGGCTAACTGCATAAATGTCCCCTACATCTCCTAGTTAGGGAGGTCTGAGCTCTAGAGAGGGGAGTTTGGGTCTCTGTCCTGGGCTCTAACAGTCCCTGTGCACAGTATGAGTCTGCTGGGTCCCAGCAATGAGTATYGAGCTGTGTCCTAAAATGTGGCTCTCTTGGGCTTCTTGTGGGCAAATGGCAGCGAGGGCAAATCACTCGCTGGGGTTTGCCCTCAGTTAGGGCACCCTCTTGTGAACAGGAAATTTCACTGCCACGTGAGGTTGTATCAGGATGCTCTACTGCAAGGTAGTTGAGAGTGAACCTAGAAATTGCTTCCACCAGCTGCTGGTCATAGGCTTTAGACTTCTAGATGTAGGTGATGTGGAATGTCTAATCCTGTCATGCCACAGACAGACACCCTTAGAGTCTGATATAGAGGAGCCTGGACAGGCACATATTTATTTAAAGCTTATGTATAATCGTCCAGACTTGGTGTTAGGCCTCTAATTCAAGCTGACTTGCTTAAATATTTGTTTTGCAACTTTCTAACCTYAAAATTTGCAACTTTCTAACCCTCAGTCTTCTCTTACCCTCCTTTCTCTGGATGCAGCACACACTATGGCATGAATAGGCATAAGAGCAGTATAAATGAATTTTAAACCTGTGATTTAAAATGGAAATAAGACAGAGCTGGCTTGTCACATTAAATCTAGATCTAGATGTATGTTCTTATTCAGGTTCACATCCAAAATACATGAGAAAAAAGTTGGTATACCTCTCCTTAACTTTAAAGCATAGATAAGACTTCTCTATGGAACTAAAGATATTGAAAAAAAAATAKAATTGAGTTTTCTTGATATAATTGGGATCAGGAAATAAGTAAGAAACACTATTTGATGATCTTCACCTTGGACTGTAGAACATGCTCATGGATTCCTTTTTTTTGGCATGGGCACRTGTCTGGTCTCCTTTGAAGACCTCTTCTGAAGTTTTCGTTACATCAGCCACAGTATCTGCAGCTGACTCGTGGAGAGCTTTTTAACTTTATTCACAAGTGCTTTTCTAACTTTAGTCACAAGTGTTTCCYTCCAGACAAAAGCAAGCGGTGTGATCCGTTGCACTTTGTTTGCATATCGGCTGCCTTATTACCAGCAAAACTTTTGTGTTGAGGCGATTTCAACTGCAACTTTTTTTTGCACATTTTTACACAGAAAGCACCCAGAAGTAAAATAATTAAAAATTGTTGAAACATCTTCCACTTTTTGTGACTCATGAACATCTTAAGTGAGTTTTGTAAGGTAAAGATATCAACATGAGATCAGATGTGTTCTTATGTTCTCTCAAGTTCTCATGCACTTAGAAGAGTCTATGGCTTTAAAACAGGAGTAGGCTGTTGTATCCCCATAACTGTGCCAGCTAATTGTGTCTAATAGAGCAGTCTTTGGAGTCTGCATTTCCTAGCTCTGTTTGCGTTGCCAGTGGTCTCTATTTGATATAAACTTTGGAAAATGATTAAATGATTCCTTGCAATGCAGGTAATGTCTGTGTAGCATGATGAACCTCATGATTTTATGTGCATTTATTCTGCTGTTTTCTCTATTAATTTCTGACTTAATTAGATCAGAACCACTTATTCTGATCTGTAAAACGAACACCAAACCTGCAGATTTCGATTGCATGCTTAACAGCGTGAATTCCTTACCAATTTATTCTGCATTTGCCCAGCCACGTCTATGCTATTTTCTCGCAAACCTGTGCATGCACAAGTACACGCATCTCCTTGAAGGACTCGGTCTGAAATATCCTTCCTTATTTGCTTTTTGCTTTTTATAAACTTTAGAGCCTGAAAGGATCTAATGCTTTTTTTCCCCAGTTTTTGCTCTGTACATAAGCCCTCCATTAAGGGTTTTTTTCCTCTGAAACACTCATACATTGCCCTAGTAGAATACAAAATCCTGCAGCTTGTGTAACACCAGGATTGCAGGTTGCTGATCACAGCCAACAAGTCCAAACTGCAAAAAACATAAATTGATATATCCGTGAAATTACCTGTGCGGCATCTATTGCTGAACATTTTTGCAGAATTTTGGTCTTTCTATGGACCCATTAGCTAAGCTTTTGTCCCTCTGAATCATAAACAAAAGTCACTTGATTAAGTTTATGTGGGGCCACATGCGCATGCAAGACAGATTCATTTATCATAGTGGGCACCTTGTAGGTTTTTGACAGTGCAGCTGTTGTAGCTCTAGAGCATTTGAGCTATGTGAGCACAATATGAAATATTAATAATATCAGTGCGGTTCTATTTAGTCATGGCTCTTAAATTCCATCATAGAATCTGGGGAAACTGTCAAAATGAGTATATTTTCTCATTTAAAGAAAAAAGAATACTAACGTTAGCTTCAGAGCTGCTCCATTTTCTTCTGCAGTGTCACGGGGCTCCCTGCTTTGGAAGCCTACTCTCCCCTGAGTTAGGGGAGTTGGTGTGCTTAGAGACCTTTCTTTGCAATTGCTGATAAATTTGGGGGGAGAAGAGCTAGCCCTGCAAGGCATTTTTTTCCACATTACCTCGAGTGACTGTTTTCTTTCTTATAGCACRATTCCAGAAGCTCACAAGGAGAAATGGTGCAGGACCATCGTCCCAAAATTAACGTCCTTCCTCCAGATTTCATTTGACCACTTTATCTTTTGCTTGGGGATGTCTGAAAGAGAGATTTCAGTTCAAAAAAGAAAAAAAAAACTACAGGGCAAATAATTGCGTGATTCTGACTTTAAGCTGTTGTTTGAAGTTGTACATTGTAGACTTAGTATAATTTCGTTCTCATAAGAAAGCCAGTAGTAATGAATAACTGTGGTACATTGAAAGATGTTCTGGTCCGCATGTATATTCTGTGGTTTTTAGTGTTTCAAGTTAGCCAAGAAAGGGCTATTTCAAGACACTTGTCATAGTGTTCTTATCCATGAGAAAAATATTCAAATTTCTTTTCAAATTTTCTTTTAAGTTCAGTTGATTTAGCTTCACATGTTAAATAGTAATTTGGAATATGGGTTACAATGTTACAGCCTGTTGTCTCAGTCAGACTTCCTGGCATTTAGATTTCATTTGTCTAGCTATTCAAATTAAATTATTCCAGGTTGTGTGAAATTTAATATTAAATTTGTATGCAATAAATTAAATATAGCAGTAACTTTTCCCCACACTTTTGGTTTTAATACTGAAGTTGCAAAGTTTTGCATTTTCCATATAGCTATGGTCATATTCATTCTGTAGAAAAAAATATGGGTATAAAGCTATTAGTGGTGATGACTTCTGATGGTTTTGAATTTTTGTAGTGGCTTTAAGTAAGAGTGCTAACCCGACTTGGTTTTACCAAGAGGTATACAATTCTGTAAACTGACAGTAATTGTGAACATATCGTAGCTGAGAAATAATACAATTAATTCTGTTGATTTTAGTTTTGGTCTTTATACTTACAAGAAGAATGTGTCAAATTATTTTAGTTCTTCAGTGCTTTATCAATAAATTTAAATRCCACTTTTTGTTTTTCAGGGCTTAGTTATTGAACGGCTTGGACGTAGACCTCTCCTCATTGGCGGCTTTGGGTTGATGGTTGTCTTCTTTGCAGTACTGACAACATCTCTGACTTTGCAGGTGACACTTTAGTACATATTTTTGCTCTTTTTTTGGCTATTTTGATCTCTTCCTCAGCAATCCTACTTGAGCCAGTTGATTTGCCCTAAGGATTCAGAGGTTTGTGTTTTGGTTAGTTACAAATCTGCTGATTTCAAAATGTGCTGGTTAGCCATAGCGACTCTTGCATTTCCAAGACACTGGGGCTTTGTTGAATTAACAGAAAGGTTTATTTGCTTCAGGAACTGAACTATTTTGAAGACACTTCTATTTATAGATGAGGGATGTTGCATTCTATATTTTTATATTAGCTTGTAAAGGACACTTCYTGAAATTCTTTAAGTGTCATCTTTATCCTTAGGCAAGGATGAGTTTTGTTCCAGTAAAGAAAGCTTTTACTGTTTCTTTCTAACTTTTTTTAAGTTTTTACTGAAAATGCAGACTTTTACCTTGCAGAACACTTGTTTTCAAATATGATTAGGAGTCAGGTTCCCAAGTAATTATTTTAAGTGGTCAGAGGAAGACTAAATTCATCTTAATACGAAGTCCATCATCATGCAGAGTTTTCTTCTCTACCTAAAGACTTTTGAGAAGCAAAAATAACAGTCCGGATCAGCATGTTTTAGGGTGGTCTTTGGGCAAGTTTTTATTCTGCTCTTGTTGATTTCTGTGTCTTTGCTAACATGGGAATGGTGAGTCTTGCCATTACATCTGAATTTAAAAATCTTGCTCATTGAAGAGTGAGTTGGATTAACAGGCCTATGCAACATCTCTGCCAAGTGGTATTTACTTACCTGTAAGTRAAGCCCAATATAGCTTTTCTTCATGTGCTTGTCATGGCAACTAAAAGACAACTGCAGAAGACAATTGTTAGGGCAAACCTTTAAAATAAAAGCTTGATGCACTGAAAACCTTCAGCTGTTGYTAATAGCTGAAATTTCAATATCTTTCAGTTTTACTTCTTCCATGAAGTGTCTCAATCTATTTTGTACTAGAGATTAGGTATCATATTGCTTGGAACAATGGTCCCTGGATACAAATAGGCTTGATGTCAGGGGAATCTGTGTCTATGCTGTGTTTGCTCCTTGTCTCTCTCSGTTCAGGTGAGAACTCCAGAGTACSTAATCCTGAYGGATTTGCAAGTCTYCTRGTAACTATTAATGCCTAGGAGATGATTAGTATGTTCTTGGGATAACTAAGGGAACACGCAGACTGTGGAAAAAAAAAAATAGAAAGTGTGGATTGTGGATATATTTGTCCTACAGAAAGATGTATTTGGCCTTCAGCCTGTCCTTTAACTGGTTACCTTTGAAGCCCTAAGGGACTGTTTTCTAAACACAGCAGAACTATCTGAGGAAGATGGAGGCACAAAATTGGCACAATGAGAACAAAAAGTCTTTACAGATTGGCTGAAATTTAGCACACAATTTTAGAAGCTTTTAGAGTTGTGGCTTTTATGGTATAAGAGATTGTCAGATATTTCATTATATGAATTCTGCAGAGAGTTGGATCTTTATGTAAATCACTTAATAAATTTTCATCTTTTTTTTTTTTTTAACTACTGGTGATACGTGTGACCCACCTAACAGGAGTATCTTTTTTTCTACCCAGGATAAAGTGCACTGGCTTCCTTACCTCAGCATAGCTTGCATTCTTGCAATTATTGCATCATTCTGCATCGGACCAGGTACGTCTATGGTTTTTTCATGTTTCTCTGTACATCAAATCATGTAATTTTGCACTGGCAATAGGTTAACAACTAGGGAATGYTATTTTAACAAGAGGGAATGTTATTTTAAACATGACCTAAGATCACGTGGGCTTTAAGACCCTAAAGGTTTGTCCACAAAGTAACCTCCTCTTTAAAACCTGCATGCAAACACATTGCCATTTAGCTGTCAGAGATTTACTGGTGTTTGCTGGCCACCACCACAGCTGAGATTAAAAGCACTGTTCCTTGGTTGTAATTGTGGTATTGCATTTTCTTTAACAAATAGCATGAAGGAATAAAAATGCAGTAAAGCCAGACCTTTGTTAGAGGCATGCAATGAAAGAACAAGAGTGACAGTCACAAGTCTCAGCAAGAGCAGTTCTGAGTGGATGGATAGAAAAGAAAAAAAATCCCACTGCRCATGGGTAAGCACTGTGAGATGTTGCTCCATCCTAGCAGGTATTCAAAACCCAGTGGTCCACGAGCAGCCTCATTTAACTTTGATGTTGGCCACATTTTGAGCAAGGTTTAGATCAGCAGAACTACCRAAGTCCATTCCTGCCTGTATTATCCTATGATTCTGATTTGGAATTGTATCTTTGGACAATACATTTTAATAAATACTGCATGATATGTGTATTAGTTACCTGAGTGTAGCATTACCCTAAAGAGTATTGCCTTTGCATTCAGATACGTCTGAGATCAGGTTCGGAACATGCAGTTATCAAGGGATGAAATGTTAATAGAAATTATTTGCAGTTGGGTAAAAAGAGAAATTTAATCTGAATTCARTTCATTGTATAGAATAAAATATCCAAGCAGTGCCTAGATGCTCACAGATTCCTTTACAAGCCTACAAGAAGGGGCAAAATCAGCATCTTTTATAGGAAAATTTTCACCTCTGTTCTACAGTAAATCCAAAAAACTAGACTTATGCTTCCCTGAATTCTCAGATTTATCATACACCATTTATTGTCTCTTTCCTTTATAATGATTTTGACGCTGATCTAATCATCTGTTTATACATCTTCACCACTGAAGTGATCAAATTAAAACATACAAATTTAAACATAGCCATAATGCAGTGAACCGTCTTTTTTAAAAGATGACTACAAATKATACTACTTTAGAAGGAGACCTGGAAAAGACCAAAATATTAACATTTCTCCTTGCTCCTGGAAAGACAGGYTGTCACCCCTATGCTTATTCCTTTGCATGTGTGTGGTAACTGACTGGAAGATGGAAGGAGTCGAATAGACTCGACTAGAAATATGCAACCTCCCTATTCTTGATCATTAATGCACTCAATTTTGGACCATATATGGCTTATGAAAACTGTTCTTTTTCCTCACCTCCTCCTCTTTGTAAAGACAAATTTAGTTGAATTTTCTGAGTTGCTGATTGYGTTATTTAGACTGGGAGTTTTTCTAAGAGGACCTATTCAGAAAGCACAAGCAGTTCTATTCCTCTCAAAAGCTCTCCTTTTGGTATTGTAAGCAGTTTAAACAATTTAARCAAGTACATGAAATTTCAGCACCTACCTGTTTCTATCACAAAACTCTGTTGAAATGAATTTGCAGAGTACTTTGTTCCATATTTCCAATCTGTTCCACAGTTTTTAGAACTTGCAGCTTGATATTTCCTACAATACATCACCAGCATTTTAAAATAACTGCTCTGCATTTCCCCTCTGTCTCACTATTCCTCTAAATGGATTCTACTTTTCTTTGCTTAGCTTCATTCCCYTCACTGACACTGTTCAGGATTTCGAATGTATTTTCCCCTTGTTTTGAAATAATGTGCCACAGGTATATGCAAGACTGGAACAGCTGTTTCTCAATATTATTTAGTCGTTTTCTACAAAAAACTTAAGACTGTGTCACCTTGGGTGTTTTTTCATTGTGGCCTTAGCTTTTAAAGCTGAACAACATTAAGTGGTTTTAGGTACCCAGCTACCTTCTCCACCTTCCCAGTGTGTGTTCAAATGTTCTTAGTTACATGACTAAGAATATGACAYGGTGGGAAGATGAGGGACAACAGACTCAAACAGGAGAGGTTCAGAGGGACTATACGGATGTATAGACAAGCAGGCTGCCAGTCAGACCTGTGCAACCTCCAACCGTGGAGGTTTTCAGAACTCAGTTGGATAAACACGGAGCAGCTTGGCCTTACCTCACCCTTGACCCTGCTTTGTGCAGTAAGTTAGGCRAGAAACCTCCAGATGTTTTTGCATCTGTGACATCCTTTGGGCAACAAATGTGCCTGACCAGTACCTGTCATATGAATAACCACATCTCTTGTTTTCCTTGGCGCGATGTCCCTTGATCTTAAGTTGGAAGAACTGATCCTTTTCCTGCCTTCCCAAGTTCCTCATCATGTTGTAAACTTTCCCCATATCACACCCAGGTTTTTCCAGACTGAATGGTTGTTCTTCATTTTTTGTTTTTTGGTTTTTGTTTTTTTTCCCCTCAGACTTTTTTTGTGATAATCTCACAGCAGAAAAAATTCACACTGGAAAGATACAGTATTATCTTGTAGCAAGCACTCTGGTACTTTACTCAGACAAGACTTTGAGATAAGTTGCCAACTGTTTTGATCAGAAAATGTTTTTTTCCTCAGTGGAATTAACCAATGAATAATTGTTATCGTCAAGGTTCAGCTTTTTAGTATTTTTAATATTTTGTAGAAGATTGTGGGTCACTTGTTTATATTGGTAAAATGGGTACTATTGTCATGGTATTACCAGAGCTTAGAAACTCATCAGATTCCTCTTGTAGTTATTTGGAGCTTTTGAGCATCCTTTCACAGTAAATCTCACATGGTTTGTAATGATTCTGCAAATATAGATCTTCCTCTAGAATGAATCCGGTTTACATTCAATGAGTTATTGGTATAAGAATTATACCATCTGAAAATGGTAAATAATGTGGAAAAGTTGTCTCATGCAGCTATAAAATATAAATAATATATTAATAAAATTACCTTTAAAATGCAATATTTTCCTCTATTAGAATTACTTGCAGAAATATATCTGGTAACTTCAATATTGTGCTGTCTACCACTTTGAGAATAACATATGGGTTACTTCCATCTGCTCCTGATATTTAGGATCAGATGTTACTATAAAACYAGGGTTTTAAAAATTTGTTTCATTTTTCTGAACTCAGGTTTTCAGCTTGCAGAGTTTTTTACAGTCATATTGCTAAGCACTGGAGCTAAACTGGTAGCAGCCCAGGCATCTCATTAATGTTGACAGACATGCACCACAAAACTTTCATGTACTTACTAAAAGCTAAAGGGACCCTTATGTTCAAAATAGTCATATACAGGAGATCAGCAGCAATCTATGACCTGATTAAGAAAAATATCCTTCAAAAATGACTTGTTGCTCTATCAGATGAGGAAGCTGTGCTGTTCCAGACATTTGTTTTATTGTGCTTGTTTGGTTGGCTTTACACAAATAAAGGAATTTGGTTGCAGAGAAGCTTCCTGCTTTCCAAGCTTACTGCTTTTGATTATGGAAAGGACTTAGCAAGTGATTTTAGAGTTTTCACCCCAAGGAAAAAAGCAGAAACTTCAAGTAAATGTTTTTCTTGACTGCACTTTGGACCTGAAATATGTAATACTTTCAAAGGGAAAAGAACGTTAGCTAATAAAAGAGCAAGCAGCGAGGACTGATAGTGTTGGTCCTGGTTCATAGGGAAACAACAAGCAAAAAAAAAAGTCAATATAAAAAACAAAGAAAAAGTTAGGAAAAAAATAGTTTTCATATCTCTGTAAATCATGCGTACTGTTTGGGTTAGGGACGTTGAGCAAATATATTATTTGGAATGTCTTTTCCAGAGTAAATAAGGGGTGACTTCTCGAAAATTTAGTGATAGACAAACTTAAGTACATGAGAAATGTCKTCATTCCTTAACTTTGTCCTGGAGTGATATTATTTAAGGAAGAAAAACAAAAAAAACCCTCTAAAAACAGTTATCCCCCATTCCTCAATTAAATCTATGTGCCTGCTGCTTCACAGATTATGATGCTGAACTATGTTTGGAAGAACCTGTTTCTCTTTCAAGAAAACCACACTAAAATTTGATTTAAACAAGAGTAGATTTTGCATGTTCACCCGTTGTGCCTTTGCAACAGGTGTTGTGCAATGAAGGGATTTTTGATATTGTTAGGTGAATGGAAAAATACCTATAGATATGTGTGTACACTGCGGACGCTGAAGATCTGACATGACAGGTTTTCATTCAGTAATTGAAAAAGCATTATGTCGAAAAATAATATAAAAATAAATAAAAAATATTCTAGCAAAAAAATAACCTGAGACCCTATTATTGTCCCAAAAGCTGCAGAAGGTGCTTGTGTTGCCTGTCCTTAGTTGCAAGTGCACAGAAGCAGATGTGCGTTAATGTTCCTTCCTTCATGACATGTTCTTCAAGCATCCTTTGGAGCCCTTAGAAAGGAGAAGCAGCTGCTTCAGTTACACCAAGCAGTAGTGGTAGGGGAAGTTTCAGAATGTATTAGGTTGCTGTTATATCCCTCCTTTGTATCCTTTAACATAATTTGGCCTACCTTTGTGCAGAAATTGGTGTTGTAATAGCAGCAGTTCAGGTTTGAGATTGGAGACCTGCCCAGATCTCAGTTCATCTTTCACAGTCTACTCATTTCTGGTAGTAGGAAATGTCTAACAGTTTAAGAGCAAAAGAGTCAAAGAAAGTAAGAGACAGGAGAGGAGTTGAAGAATGTCTGAAGATGCCAGCTAGCTAAGGCAGAAAATGAGGGTGACATCTGTCACCTGAAAAGCTTCTGTAGCTTTTTATATTTYGTCTATTTTAATTCATTTGAAAGGCTGTTTTGTTTTAACACTGTGCATGCATATTTTTTATATATTACCATACAGATAATACATAATATGATATTATACATAATATATATTATACCTATACATCTTATGTATTATGCCATGTGGAAACTCACTTGCCATGTGGAAACTCACTTGTAGTATGACATGAAAAGTAGTCATTGTGTTGTCGTGTGTCCTGTCATCATTTCTGAGATGAAGACTTACTGCTGCATATTAGAATGCAGAATTGCTTGTATAGTTGTTTGGACAGGAAAGCTGCAAAGAATGGCTGCTGGGAAGGTCAGGAAAACAGAAAGATTTTTATATGAAAATATACAGGAAAACTTTATATTGTAGAGTAACAAAAAAGCAGGAGATATGATTTCTGTTATTTCTGAATACATAGACAAAGGGRGAGTAACACTCCATATGAGTTGAAGGCAAGTGTTGTTGCAAAAAGAACAACAAAAAACTCTGCTAGGTTAGGTACTAGGTAGCCAGGCTAAATTTAAGATAGAAATTGGAAGAAAATTCCTAACCACTAGAACAGCAGTTTCTCAGTGAAAAAAAGTGAAGGAGAAACTAAACAAATCGGCTTAATAAATTTGTGAAAGGACCGTATGGACTACTGCCTGAACCTGGGGAGGACTGGGCTCGACCCCAAATAATCCAATCCATTCTCATGTTCCTTTATTTCAATGATAAGTCTTTTCCATAAAGTAGAAGAGCTCCATTAATTGGAATTTCCATTTTGCAAAAATGAGCATGTTCTTGGAGAGGATTTTCTAGCTGGTCATTACATAAGGGATGATTTAATTTACCTGTTAATTTACAGCTGCCGTTTTAGATCAGTGTGAGTCTCCTGAGGGTCCTTACACAGAAGTYGCAGAGTTTCCAACCTTACTGACTTATATTATGCAGTATCATAGTAGTAGTAGTTCTTCTGGTCCTAAATACTATAACAATTTTGCTGGATGAGTAGTACTTTTTCTTCAAAAGAAGTGCTACTGATTTCAACAGAGTTTGTGAAAGTTCAAATTCAGTGTGTATTGGATCAACTGTAATTCAATGTAATTTTTTATTCAATTCATTCTTATAAAATGAGTTTTTGTTGAATATACTTAAGAAAGCAAAATTGGGTTAATCAATATGTTTCAAGTCATGCTGTAATCACAGAAATGCAAAATTAATAATTTTTTTTGTATGATGGACTATTAAGAAAACGCTGATTTTATGGGTTTTTTTTATATTACAAATGCTGTTTTTAATTCTGCATTTGCAGAAACAGCTAAGAAACATCAACAAAATAGACCATATCAAATTTTACTTATATTTTGCCTTTTTTTTTCCTGAGAGCTCTGTCTTGTTACTGAGTCTTATAAGACTTGTTATAGTTTGTGGAGGGTGGCTGAAGTCTTCGCGGGTACAGCTGAATATGGATGCAATAGCAACACAGCAGTGGTGTATCCAGCATGTGCTCAGTTGGCATCACAAAGTAAATAACAGAAAACTCTGAGGAAGTCRCCGCTATAGCCTGAGGTGCATCAAAGAAATTTTGATATTTAAATTTTAAATCAGACTGTGCTCTTATCCTGAATGTCAGTGTACAGCAGCATTGACAGCAGAGCAGCTGTGAGAAAGGGGTCACTCTTGAAGTCACAAGATTTGTTCAGTCTGAAATGCCATTGGGGAGGAAAAAARTAAAGCAAAATAAACCAAAGTCATCTTTTTACAGAGCTGAAATACAAACAGGGGTGTGATAGGGCCGGTGTAGATGCACCAGGATGCACACTCGGGCAACGTCAGGACTGGTATTTGAAATGGGCATTCCCAGAAGCTCCATTGTGCAGTTTTGT
This sequence comes from Eudromia elegans, assembly GCA_003342815.1. NCBI lineage: Eukaryota > Metazoa > Chordata > Aves > Tinamiformes > Tinamidae > Eudromia > Eudromia elegans. The sequence continues at coordinate 8,271,570 of PTEX01000005.1, read as the reverse complement.
GCCTTCCGTTGGAGTGGGGTGTCAGTGTTTGTCATGGCCCTGGTCCTGTCGCATGGACATTCCCCTGCTGTGCTTGGAGAAGGTGCTTGCCAGGGCCCTGCAAAGGGTAGAGAAAGACGACCTAGTCCTTTTAACCAGAAAGTATGAGCTTATAAACAAGCAATCAAAGCTTGTGTTGTTGTATGTTTAATTAGAGACACACGTTTGAAAGTTTACATCAATTTTCCAGCAGTGCCTTTCATCCTGCAGGCTAGAGGGCCTTTAAATCTCTTTGGCAAGTCAGCAGCCTTTCACAGTGTTAAATAGCTCCTCCATCAGAGAAGGACGTCTGGGCAGAASTAGCCTTTAGTTCTCCTTGCTATTAAAAAAGAGAAAAGTCGGGTCAGTTAACAGTTGCTAGGCTTTTKTAGACAGACCAATAGATTAAAAACATGCTGCCCTAAAAGCAGTTAAGGATAAAATATTCCAGGAGCGTGAGTTATAATTCAGATCTGCGAGGGCTCATAATAAGCAGGAGATGCATACTTACTATGCGAGATGTGCCGTAACGTTGTCTCAGTAGGGATTTTCTTGGGGATGTCTGTCTTCATCCAGCCGAGCATCATCCATACAGCACGGGCAGCGTTTGGGCTGGCGCTCCAGCCTCCAGCTGCCAGCAATCACAGCCTGCCATGCTAGTGCAGCCAGCCGCTCCTCTAAGTTATGTTGTAGAGCGCACCGTGAACCACGGCAGCAGGGCATCTGATTTACCATTCCTGCTCCATTCGTCTCCAGCAAGGGGAAAAGCTGCAGCCTACACTTGGGGACAGAAGTATTTTCAACTACTTGGACTAAATCAAGAGGATAGAAAGAAGGGAAGTTTAAAGGCTTCACATGAGAGTTTCTCTTTTTGYTGCCTTTCAGTGAACAATCTGAGTTTGGGGCTGTTAAGGAATAAAACTAGATTTGTTTTCACTGTGGGTGAACCTTCATCAAACCTGGTGTGTCGGGAGGTGAGAGAAAATATCCCTTGTAATATTAAATAGAGCATCATTCAGCACAGATTTATATGGGATGAGTATGATCTACGTTTGAGTTCCTTGCTCTCTAAAGTGCAGTGTGGAGTAAATAAAGAGCTTTTAATAGTTCTGCTATAGAATTGATTTCAATTCTGAATGGAGGATTCAGAACTTCTGAACTTCTGAATGGAGATTCCRAAGAGGAGGGAGAACAGTGAAGAATTGCAAAGATAATCGTGTCCAAGRGATAATGGGATTCCTGGGGGCTGCCCCTTGGAGATGCAGCAGGGAAAGTTATTAATCTCCTCCTTTTAACAATAGATTTTTATAAWTTATCTTAATTGAACCTTTCAAAATGTGAACACTGTAACACTTGAGAGCACTCCTATCTGAATAACCTATATAGGTTGTTCAGGTGGGCAGTAATTAACTGATGGGCAGTTAATTACTTGCTAATTGTTCAGAACCCCAAGATTTAAGAGAGACTGTTGGGGAAAAAAAATGCATCTGTGTTTTAGAGCATCATGTACTCATAAAAAAAGAGATATATTAAAACGTTGCTCAAATGTTTTGGACACTGATCAGATTAATGGAGATGAAATACAGAGATCCTAGTAAAAAAGCTATTTTGCGCTTTTTAAAATGCTCTTATGAGGACTGTATACATATCAGAAAGGGCTGTGTCTTCTGTGAATTAATATAAAATATTCACAGTTAGTTCAAAGTTCATCTCATCCCCTTTTGGCTAATCTAGTTGGACAGTATTTAAATGCTAATGTTTAATGTTTACATACAGCGAATAATTGCTTTAGGGACTAGACAGTGTTTCTTGGGAGGCAACCTACTGCATGGAAGGCTAAAYTAACAGCAATAGTAGTCCTTAGGGGAAAAAATAGGTCAAAAGTACAAATGCATCAGCAAGGAGAGTAGTGTTGGGCAGCACAAGCAATTGGTTCCTTTGAATCTCCAGATGCTGTCTGTTCTCCTCTGGAAACTTCATTCYGGGGAGGAACACTCTGTTTTATAGGAACAGCTGTACTGGCTTTGGTGACCGGCTAATACGCTCTACCCAGTCACCAAACTGGCTGCTAAATACTCAGCATATATGGTAGTATTAAATTGTACTGCATTGCTTGTCTATATAATCCCAGCTCCAACCTTGATTTTGCCTGTAAATTATGTTTTCCTGTGGAGGGCTTAACGAGAAAGCCTTTAGTGCATCTGTGCTACCGTTCTTCCACTCAATTGAAAGAATCAATCAGGCTCTTAGTATGTGGCTTCAATAAAACTCGTGGGTTTGTAAGAACTGGTATGGGAGGGTTGCACCATGGCCCTGCCTGGGTTACTCTCTTGTAGTGCCAGTAGCAGAAGTTTCAAGAGAAACATGAGGACAGGCCGTGCTTTCCCCAGGGCTCTTCCCAGGCAGCTTCAGCTCAGGGAGTTTTTGAGATGGAATTTGACTTTGGGTCACCTTATTTAGGAAGCAGCAATTGCTTTGCCTTGTATGGTTACCATCTTCAACTTTCATGTGAATATAGAGCTCAAACTCAGTTTACTAAGGACAGGAAGGATGTAATTAAGCTGCAAGGCAAAAATGATAGATTGACACCTTATAGGAATCATCTGTTGGAAAGGCTTCAACARAATAAAGAAACAGTTACATGCTTACCACGTGGTTTAGCCAGCTGTTATTTATAGCTTACTTATTTTATTACATCTGGAAATATCTGGATTTTTCTGTATTTATTCATTCCTTTTATTCTGCATTGCAGATAGCAGAGCAGTTGAAGTTGTCTATGTTGTTTCGCTCTGCACTCTGTGTTGCTCTTCTCACTTTTTAAGGTGTGGTGTTGCCAACATCAAGATTATAAAGCTGCAGTTAACTGCTAGGTAGTTTCAAAACAATAGTTTATGCACAGATTAATGTATGAGGCACCGGTTGACAGTGCTGAAGGTTTTGCTCAACCTCTAAGTTCTCTCAAWTTTTTTKGACTCTTTAGAYCAYCTTTTTTTTTTTCCTGAACTRCTTYCACTTCATCAGAAAGKYTTAAGTKTTTCAATGCAGTAAGGCTGTTWCTCCCTTTTTGAAATAAAATAAAATAAAATAAAATAAAATAAAATAAAATAAAATAAAATAAAATAAAATAAAATAAAATAAAATAAAATAAAATAAAATAAAATANAAATAAAATAAAATAAAATAAAATAAAATAAAATAAAATAAAATAAAATAAAATAAAATAAAATAAAATAAAATAAAATAAAATAAAATAAAATAGTTGGGATTTTCAGTGGAGGGCACTCTGCTCATTCTCCTCTGTGTTTGGTTGCAAATAGATTGTGCTTTTTGCTACACATTTTTTTGTTATTGGCCAGTGTAGCTGCATTTCTGTTTTTCTTTGTAAAACATCTGTCATGCCCGGGCAGCAGGTATATTTTTAATGACTAGAATTTGAGGCCCTAGGCCCTGGATACTTTCCAAAATTCATGAATGATGAAGACTTGGTCTGTGATCTGTTTTAAACAGTGGAAAAAGGACGGGGAGAAAGACTCGTCTTCTCCAAGTTCCCTGAAAACTTGATCCACACTATTTTTGCAGTTGGGATCCTTCAGGATGAATGCAGCTATAGAGTGACATAATTGTGCACTGCTACGGTGATTAATTTGTTTGTTAAAATATTTCATGAGGAAAGCCTGACGTGTCACACTGAGTTTTCGAGACTTTTTCAGCTTGCACAGAGATCACAACCAGCAGCACTTTGTGCTAATGGACTGTCACCCTCAATTCATGACAGGGAAATCATGTCTGATGACTTCATATTTTCTTCAAGTACATTATTGTAGAAGTAATAGGACTAACTTAACTAGATTTTTTTTCTGCTTAATCCTGTCATATTGATGTGACTCTAGGAATATTTTCACTTACTCCAGTACTATTCTAACCTGTGAATCTTTAATTCAGGTATTTCCATAGTGCTTCTATCTGTATAGTGGCTGAACATCTAAGGGACAATTCTGTGCCCTTACTAATGTAAACACGCTCTTTTTAAGATTGCTATTTTTAATAAGGTAATATTARTAGAGATAATTTTAATCAGTGTCTGATAATTATTTTAATGATACTGAGAATCATTGTAAAATGAATTATACTATGAAGACTCTTAGTCATAGTTCAACAAATAAATTATTTTCTCCACATTCAAACAGAAAAATGGAAATCCAAGCTTTAATTAAGGTTCTGATATGGTAAAGAGAGTCTGAARATATAATAGCTACAGTTGATAGTTAATAGATTGAATAGACAAGTAGCTACAAATGACTTTATTTTTGAGTTGTATTTTATTCCCTAGTGAATAGACAAAGCAAGAACAGTAGGGCTAAATAAAGAAGTATACCTCTCTCTAATTASTAGTGCTACAGTAGAAATTTCATATTAATTTTCATTTCAGGCTTTTAGTGATGATTTACTGAAAGGTACTATACCTAGTTCTGAGCTGGKCTACTACAGAACAGAAAAAAATAACAGAAAAACAAATACCCTCCGATGATATTGAATATTAGTTTTACATATAGGTTATCTCTGGAYTGATATCACTTTTGAGGACTGAAGACTTAGTTTGAAAACTTAAGGCTGAACAGCTGTCAGAAGCAATGTGGCTAAGAGATGAGCCGTTTCTGGAATATATGGAAAAGACTTAGAATGAGCAGAGAGAGGGATGCTTAATGCAAGATCAAGAAGATGGAGTTAGTGGACTGAGCTCAAAAGAGATGATAAAATCAAGTGACTGACAAGAAAGGTGATCAAAGATTCTATGATATTTGAACTCCTTAAATACTACTAGTTAGCYGGTAGTGGTTGGGAGTACTTACCACTCTCTACGATAAGAAGGCACAGCAGGCAGAAGGGAATAAGGATCATTGAAGCAAGATGTGATAATAACGTGCATGCCACCAAGTCATTTTCGGGTGGACGCCTTGCACTGGAAGAGCAAGCAAAGCTCAGAGGTGACTCTGAAGGTGAGCTAGAGACTGGAATGAAGACTTTTCTGTTCCCTTCTTGGGTTTCATGCCTCAGATGCAGTGAGAAAGGTCGTGCTGTCAGTGCTGACTGAGTTCAAAGGATGCACAGGATTTTGGGGAGAGGGAAAGGAAGAGCTATGAAAAATGGAAGAAATTCAGTCTTACCAGAAAAGAGCTGTATTTAAAATTATATAAGTGGTAAAGAATTATATAAAGAAAGAAAAAGACTGCTGCTAGATTGCTGCTTCAGAGCATAGCCTTGTGGAACTGGAAACACAGGAAAACGCACTAATTATCATGCAATAGGGAGAGAATTTCAGTGGAGAAGAAAGGATCAGGTAGTCAAAGAGAAGTATCACATCTTTTGCATTTTAAAATCAATTGGCATATCCGGTTTAAACATAGTTACCTAAAAGGACRTAAAAGAAATATTCCATGGTTTTCTCATCAGCTAATAGTCTTTCTGTTACAGTTAAACCATTTYAGAGTAAATTACTCAAAAATTAAAAATAATATTTTAACTAATTAATTACTACAGAATATATTGATATTTGTTAGTTCTAAATTTAAGTGACTGACTTTGTACCAAAGGATTTCAGAATAACCCCAGGACTGGCTTTCCCATATGCTGTTATAATAACAGGTTTTTTAAGTGCTAAACCAAGGGGCATTTGTCATACAAACTCATATTAAAAAACAGTTAATAAGTAAAAGCTACTAATATAATAATATTGTCTTTTTTTTTCAAGGCTTATCTGTGTTTGTTTGTTTTATAATCTATGTTTTGCCACAGAGTGACTTAGCTTTAAATACCCTTTATTTGAAATGGCCTTTCATCAAAGGCAGAGGAGACCAGCTCTTCAGCAGATACAAATTAATGTGGTTAATCAGCCCTAGTGTTTTGTACAAGCCAAGTGCCTGTTCAGGTTAATCCTGTGATAGATGAGGTGGACAGTTCTCCTGTGGGAAGAGCTGGGGATGGAGTTGGTAGCGTGCAGCTGTGACTCAGTTCACCTGCATCACACACTGCGCTCCGCGGTGCCTCAGCGGGCACGGAGGAGTGTGCTGCACTGCTGTTTGGTTGGGTTTTAATCTACCAAATAGAAGGTGCAATTGGAAATAATCTGGCAGGTTAGAGGATATCTCTTTAAAAACTGAACCAAATATTTTGCAATGTTCATATTCTACCTATAGGGCTACAGAGATGTAAAAACTCTCTAGTTTAACTCTTTTTTGTTTTACTCTCACCATGTCTTCATTGTATAGGTTAAGGATTGGGAACTAACCAACAGCCTTTTGCACTCTCATTGGAGAATACTGAATGGCTTTATCAGCTGCTTTTTTGCAGGAACTTTCTCTCAGTGTGGCTGCTTCTCACCCATAGCCACCTGCACTGCAAATCCCGCTCTATTGCCCAGTCCTGTTAGGATTAGGACACACACTTTTCTCTGCTTACCTTGCCTTGCAGTCRAATGCTGTTTTGCTTAATCTTGTTTCAAGGTGCACAGATATTTTTTAGCTGTTGCAAAGTACTTGCCTGTTCTGTCAAAAMATCTCAGTTTGAAGACTCATTCTCTCAAAGCACAGGGCTGGGAAGCTCTTGCCCTAACCAGGGCTTTCAGGGTGACGAAAAGGGCGGGATTTGGAGGGCTGCAGGACGCCATCCAGTGGGGGCTGCTGATATTCACCCCAGTCCCTGGCCTTTTAGCCATGGCTCAGGCAGCAGGAGGTGAAGGATTAGCTTGGAGAGTTGCCTGTTGCCTTGCTAATTCTTAGGAGACAKCTTCTGTCACCATTAGAAGTGCTTCATCTATGTGATAAGTCTTCATGATGTGATATGAGGCTTTTGTTTTTCTTAACAGTCTTATCTTATAAATCATACCTATCCACATGAGTTCAACACCAAATTAAGGACTGGGTAAAACCAAAATGAGAGCTAAGTATTTCCCCTCATTTTTGTGTTCTCTTTAYTCAGATTTTTACACTGCCCTGTGTAACTTCTGCTACACAGCATTTATATGCAATTGCTCACTGAGYAAAATGGTAAACCTGTACACAATATGTTGATATTTGTGCAAAATTGCATATATATTTGAAAATCTATTTAATCTATACCAACATTGTGTGTGTATATATGTATATTTAAAAATACATATTTATATAAATTTATATATATAATTTTTCTTCCATCATTCCAATTTCATGCATAAAAAATATTGGGTTGAGATTCTGGATGTTTACCAGCAAATTATATTGATTCTAAATTTAGCTGCACTAATTATGGAAGGAAATTCATAAAACAGGTATGTAAGTATTGGTGAGTGTCAGATTGTGTTGTGTGGGTTTAATGTAGTTTCATTAAATACACTGGATATACAAGCCGTATAATAGAGATTTGTAATTTCAAGCAAAAGCAGCATGCTAACAGGTATAAAAGCATTTCTTTAATGGCTCTGCACTGTGTTAAAAGCTCTTTCTCCTATTATGTTCACTGCAGTGCTGAAAAGAACAAAGTATTAGACATGAATCACAGTAATTGTGGTCAATGCGTTACCTCTTTAAATTCATGTTCAGAAACTGCCTTGTTGAAACCTCCTACAAGAACTGCTAATATACATTTTCATTTTTCATGATCAGAGCTAAAAGAAAGCTATTTCACTGGGAAAAAAAGAAGTGTGGATAGCCTTCTATGGGGACGGCTAATGCTAGGTTCATCCCCCATGAGAAAGAGCATCAATTAACTGCGTGGTGCAACCACTGCAGTCACCCACATTCAGATAYATATTAAGCTTGCAAAACCCTTGACAAAGTGCTTGAAGAGCATTTCCATAATTTACTGTGGMTTGGCCAGATCGCTTTTGGCTGTTCTTTCCCAGCATCCGTATACGAACCTAGGCCAGAACAGACCTGTCTCCTCTAGTGGGTCACTGGGATGGGACTGTGGTGGACAACAGGCCATCCCGTTGTGATGACTTAACTCCTCGGAAAGCAGAACGGAAAACCCTGGGAGTTTTTTGAGGACACACGGAGGGAGGACTGAGCCTGCAACCTGCAGATGGGCTAGCAGCACCTCTGCAGTCCTGGGTGCCCCGGTCCAAACTGACCTAGCCAAGGCAGATTGCATCTTCCTTCAGTCCCAGGCACTGCTGCAAACAAATAAATGAAAGTAGCTCTGTCTCAAGGCTTCTGTGAGTTTTTCTTTGTTGTGGTTTTACTTGACCGTGGAGTTTTCTGGTGTTGATCAGAGGATGGTCGCTCATGCTCACCGTCTGTCGCAGGTACAAGCGGGGTCCCGTGTGCGCTCCTCTGGGTGCACAGCAGTGTCTAACCTGCCTCGCTCAGCTTCCCGGGTGCTTCTAGGGCTGTCCTGTCCTTCAGCTACCCTCTCCCCTTGCTTCTCAGGCACCTTGGCTCTTCCATTTAACCTCCTGCTTCGTCCCTCTCCAGGCGCTCCTGTGATGTTACGGAAACGCTTGTTCGTGCCAGACCCGAAAGTCGGGAGGTCTGGCTGTGCCGCCGTGCTCGTTCCCCTGCAAAACACCCGAAAGCRCCCGGGGGGCTGCTGCCTTTTATTTCTGACTTTGCAAAGCACTATTTTTATCATCACTAAATTAATTGATTATTTTTCAAATTAGATTGACGAGCTTTTGTGATGAGTGTGACTGCTAACAAGTTTTAGTAATGATTAATGTATATCCTATAAATGACATTTGAATTTCAAGGAACCTTTCTCAAAGAAGTGCCCTTGCATTTCTATTTCCMTAACATTTATGCTTTCTGATATGTTTCTATTCTTCTACACTTTTTTTTTCTTTTTCTGCCTCTGGCTTTTCTCTCTTGTACAATGTGTATGAGACTGGAACAACATTTTTTTATTACGCTGACAAGAACAGCAACACCTCTGTAGATCGTCCTTCAGCAAAGGCATGACAGAATAAATGATCATAAATAAATCATCTTGCATGGTTTCTGTGTTTCCAGCCCCTCAGTTGCTCTCTCCAAGGCCAAGTACTCTGGYGAACAGCTTGCTCACATGGCATGTGAGACCTAAAACAGATCCTGACAGAGCAGATGTGATTGTTGTTTTGCCTGCCAGATCTTAAGATATGAATCCAAATCCCAAGTGTATGGGGGAAAAAAATTCCAGTCAGGAAGCTACCCAGGGTTGATAAGAATTTCAATAATGGCTCTGCCTGTTCAGCTGTTCGTTATACATGTTCAAAGGGCTGTTGAGCTCATACAGATGAATGCTGTTTTTGGTCGCAGAAATCACATGGAAGGACACAGAGTTGAAACATGGGTCGCTTAAGCTCTTCTTACGTGTGTKGCCGATATAAAAAACAGTAGTAAGTAAATTTATTCGTGCTGTAGGGTGTGCTGTATAAGTTATACTGGGAGTTTTYGCTGCAGAAAGCTCAGCTGAAGCCTTTGCTACCGTTGCTGATATCCCTCACAAGAAGCCCCGTTGGGTGACGGTGCAGAGGGAGGCTTGCTGACGCTTATCCCAGCTTTGGCATAGGCTCTTTCTGCGTGTGCGAGATCGGAGATGGGGACATACCTGACGCGGCGTATCATCTGCACCCCCTGCTRCGTGTTTGCAGCGTGGTCCCTCGGAGCAGGCGCTGGAACACGTGTTTTCATGTGCRGTGCCACTGAACGCAAGCGGCTGTGTCGCTGTCCTGTGTTCACMACCATCCAGCAGTGAGTCAATAAGCAGTGCCCGTTCAAAGAGCAGTGCAAAAGATAAGAACACAGACCAAGTGGAACACGCAGGGAGAAGACCCAGTGCATGGATAAGTGTTTAGTGGTATTTTTACCTTAATGAGGGAAGATAGCATTGTTATAGAGAGTTTTGAGAGGCAGATGTCTCTATTAGTATGTTCTTGGTTRTTCAGACTAACTTGTTTAAATGCTTAAAACAGAGAAAGGACATAGAGCATGCAGGTATGGATCTTGCGTGCAAAGCTAAGTGAAAAGGGTGACCATGATCGTGCTGGCAGACGTATGAGGCGCTAGAAGCAGAAATTTGTGGTACCAGAATACTGCAAACTTGACTGATTTTGCTAGACTTGCAGTTCCCAAACTGTGGTGAAATAATCATGCAAGTAGATGCACATCTAATGTGCGACATTAGCTAAAATATGTAGCCAATCAAAAGCAATCTATGCTTTGCTCTGTCAAAACAAAAGAGAAATACTTCTTTTGAAATACTCTGTCAACTCGAAGAAAGCTACAGCTCACAAATTGAGACTTTCAGTTACTAGACATCTTTTGCCAAAGGGCTGTTGTCTGGCCAGAAATATGGCAGTGCTGTGCAAAATAATTTATTGTCTGAATGGAAGGAAATGGGAGTGACAGTTGTGGCGTTCAGCTCGGTTTGTTATTTTGGAGGTTGTAGTCCTTGGCTGGTGGGAGAAAGGGACCTTCTCAGAAGTGTCAACAGCATAAACAGTCAGGGAATCTGTAAATAAGAAACAACARAAAAATAAGCTTGTTAGAGAGGCAAATGATCTCCCTTTTTATTGGTAAATTAAAGGGGGTAATAACTAACCAGAAATACAGCTGAACGTCTTTGGAGCCATCTGTATGTTAATGTCTAACATTATTATGGAATATTACTCAGTTTTCATAAAATCAAGCATTTTAACAGAAATAGTAATTCGTATTTTTAATAAGCAGCTCATTCTGTGGTAATCTGGGTGTTGCATGAGTTAACTGTTCTGTTAGCTGCTTACCACTACTGAAAAGATGCAACGCAGGAGTCACACCGGTGCGAAACAGCAGAATGTAACACTTCTATAAAACACAGTTTTGACAAAGCACATTTTATGGTTCGAATTGCCCTGGGTACAGCTGGGAAGAGAGGTGTGGAAGAGAGGCAGTCCTCGTCACCAGGAGCTGTCACGCAGGGCAGGTGCTTATGAACAACCAGTGTGATCACCTCGGTAACTGAAACAGCTTTTGACAGAGGAGGTTTATTGAAACCACCAACTTTCTGGACACTCTTGCAGGTGGGATTCCTTTTGTCCTGACTGGAGAGTTTTTTCAGCAGTCTCAGAGGCCGGCCGCGTTCATGATAGCTGGGACAGTCAACTGGCTCTCCAACTTCGCAGTCGGACTTCTCTTCCCTTTCATTCAGGTACTCAACCTGCTTGGTTTTTGATATTGTATYATACAGTTGATACGGTGTAACTTATATACTTGAATAGTCATTTCCAGATCATAATAAATGTCTTTTAAATGAGGTGGATGAAATTCCTGCTCCTGTTGTTGGAGCATTTCGTTTCTGCTGCTCACAAATCTCATTGCCCAAATGGTCCAGTTGGAGAGAAGTTCAGGTTACCCCTGTTTGTGCCTTCTTAAAAGTGRAAATTATATGCCACTGTGAAACTTTAGGCAGTAATTTTCAGTTGACACATTGAACTGCTTTCACCAAGTAGCAGTGTTTAAAGTTATCTTTATGAGATAATTTATGGGAGAACTGGAAAGCATTATAAAAATCTGAGGGTTTGACATTTGATCTAAAATTTCTGTTATAAGGTAAAATTATTTAGCCACTTTGATTACTTGGATCATCTTCTAAAGACAGCATCAATATAAAGGTTGTCATCCTTCCAGACTCTGCTGCTGCTAACATTAACATCAACTAGCTTGCTCAGAGCTAGACATGTTGGAAGCTAGTTTTAATACCTAGTGAAATCAATGAGTGCTGATTTTCACCATTTTTACAGTTCATAGTAAGGACTTCTAAGTTTAGACATCAAAGATAAGATTTCGTTTTCTACTGCCTGGACAAAACCAAGGAGTTTCCTGAGCCCTGTCTGCCAGTCAGGTCTGAATTTGTGCAGCTCATGGCTCTCTCTTCAAGCTAATCTTTTATTTTTATCTTTACAAGTATGCCATGTATGGATCCTTCCTGTTCTGCTAGTCCCCTCGATCGGTCACCTGCTGGGAACTGTTTAGAAAGGCCCAAAGTAAATTTCCACTGACAAAATAGCAAAAGTGCCTTTTTTTTTTTTTTTTTTACATGCATATTAAAGCTTTTTGAGTGTTTCAGAATGCATCTGTATGAAGTTTGGCTCTGCCTTGGGGAATCTTGCATTTTTCATCATAAAAAATTCACGTTGTGTGGTTACAAGATTATCTGCTTAGTCTTGGTGACGGGTAATTATATTTCCACATTGCAGGGGTTTTGGTTTTCTCTTCTTAAAAAAAAGGAAAAAGAAAAAAGCTGGGAGCTTGCACATAAAGATGAAAGCAGTGTTACTCAGCCTTTGATTTCTTGATTTTTTTCCCAAGACCACTTTTTCCTATTTTAGTCAACCTTATTCTCCAAATTAAAGTTATGAGTCACCTGTTCCTTTACAGAAAGGCAATAGCCTTTCCTTAATTCTTTTTTTTTTGTAATTTTAAAACAGATCTTTAAAATACTTTAAAAGATCTTTAGAGTGAAGTGTAATCAATGTACTTCAACAAAACTTACCCTAAGGGTAGGGGAAACAAGTGCGCTAATACTAGAGTTATTCAAACATCAACCATGAGTTAAGTTTTCCAAATGTCACCAATTAATTAGTATGAATATAGATTTTCTCCCCCTAGCCATCTGCAGATAAATGTAATAGAATAAAATGCTGGCTTGACTCATACATTAAAATGTATAGATGACATTGAAAAGCTAGCATACAAATCCATTTCTGACAAATTTCAATAAATTTAAAACATGACTGCCTTTCTAGTTCTTGTCACAGCATATCTGAGTAATTTTTTAATTTTGCATATTGAGTGTTTGTGCTAAGAGCCTAAACAGAATTTAAGTTGCATTCAATATTATATTGTATTTACAAGTGCATTTGCTACTGGATGACTACTAGGTTTTAACACTGTAGAATTATTGAATTATTTTTATTAGTATAATTTGATTTCAGAATCTTATTTCATGGCATCTTAGACACAGAAATTACAAAATGCCTAAAGGTATTTCAGACTCATGTTCAACACAGAGCTTGATCTTATAAAATGCTAAATGGGAGAAGCTCAGCAATATCCCTTTCCCACCACCTTCCCTTAAGAATGAAAGTATGACGTTTTCTCAAGCAGTGAGCTCCGAAGAGACAGACCCAGCTTTGGTAAGGGAAGCAAGCCAGTAGACTGGAGATGTATGAAACGCTTGATGTGGTGACCCATCCTTTCAAAGCACTTCGGTGCTGCTACGCACAATAGAACTGAGTCCTAATGCTTAGGAAGCCGAATCTCTAGGTTTTGATTTGTCCCCAATGGCCATCAGTTTAGGTTACGGGTAGATAAACACTTCATCCTTTTGCCATTTCCTCTGACTTACACAGCTCTCTTTCCCCTGTGGAACATACCTGTCAGGAGGTGCGGTGCTGCTGGATACCCTGGGAGCGGGGGCTTCACAAATTCCTCTTCAAAACGCAGCCGTGGGGGGAACCATGTTCGTTGAGTTGAGCACATAATGGCAGAAAGTAATTTGTCCATTTTGCAGAAAGTGCCTGAAGTTATAACAGTGCTTTTATAAGCCTAATAATATGGAAATGTTTTACCTGAAATAATTACAATTCTGTCACTCTTGCATTTTGCCTTTATGCACATACTGTAAATGCACTGTAATTGGAGTTGAATCTCAAATTTTATGAGCCAGCCAAAAATGAACTAGAAAGATAGAAAATTTGTGTGAAATGATGAAAATCTTACAGAATGTATTCTCTAAAAAGATAAACTGTGTTCTTGACCTTGTAAAGACTTATGCAAACACTTAATTCTGTCTTTTGGCAGCTTAGACCCACCAAGCCAGTAAGGTGTCCATAGACACATGAGTGTCTATGGAAGATCTAATATACCCAGTATCTGTTATTCAGTTCCTTTCTGTATTTCTTTGGGTTTTTTTCTTTATATTAGTAATAGTTCCAATATGTAGAGATAAAAATGAAAGTGTTTTTTCCTGTGCATGTCCAATTATTTCACACTCCCAAAGACTGTGTAAACCTTTTTCTTAAAAAAAAAAAAAAAAAAAAAAAAAAAAAAGTTTGTGTCAATGATCCAGGTTCAGAAACAAGCAGGGTAGTCTTTAGTGTAAATGGAATTGCTACAACAGACCCCACACTATCTGCCTGGGAAATATTTTAAAAGACAGATTTTTGTAAGTAAATACTTAAATCCAAACTTTAAAAAACATCTGATTTTCAGCGGTGCTGAAGAGTCAGTGGAAACAGGCAGGGGGCAGCAGCTCAGTAGAAGTCTCTTTAACATCTGGTGAGCCCAGCTCAGCTCAATTCCTTTAAAAACCAAACACTACCTTCTAACTTGTGGTTTGTGATGATTCAGTCACTCTAGATCGTTCAGGGCAGCATGAGGGCCTGGCTCGCATTCATGACAAATAAAATTGATTTTCACATCTGCCCTGTGTTACAGTTTTGATATTCAAGGATAGAAATCATATTCCTTTTGTTAATAATGTCCTATGAAAAAATATTTTTAAGCACTTTCTTGTGCAGACGGCTTCTAAAAGCATGAGTATRCTTTTTGATGTGTTCATAGCGAATCAGTCATTACAAATCTCACCCAATAATATAGGAAATAATTTTAGAAAATAAAAAGAGACCACATCAAATCTTCCAAAGACTAGTAATGCTCCTGGGACCTCCACATAATACAGTTTCTTGACATCTAAAATAGATTTAAATCACAGATTTCTTGCATACAGATCAACCAGGCAAGTAGTACCTATGTGGCACATAAGTTATGTCACCATTGAGCTTGCGTTGGTAGCATGACTGTTGTTTGAGACTGCCCATAGACAGTTTGTCTGCGATCTTGAGAATGGCCGATAGATGTTGTCTCTTCAGAAGAAATTCACTTACTCATTTTAATAGCGTATGATGACAGAAATAGGGTTCTAGGAGATTTCGTATATGAACGGAGTAAATCAGGTACAAAAAAAATGTACCAGTGGCACCTCAAATTCAGAGTTTTCATCTCTGTGTGAACCTAGTGTGACTTCTGTTTCTTAATGACTCAGCTTCTGGGAATACAAGACAGAATTTCTTTGTGGCTTCCTTCTGAGTAAATGCTGCTAGCTGAAAATACCTGGAGCAAAATGAATATCAAAAAGCAGACATCAAGTATTTGCTCCTGCTGAGTTTATGCTTGTTATGCAAACTAGTGTGTAATCAACTTCAGTTTATTTTCTTTGCACAGAATGCATACTGAAAACGGGCTGGTGTAGTCACTGGCAACAAACCGTGCCATCGTTTATTCACATCACCTTTTGGGAACAGAGACAATATCTTGCCTCTCAAGTGATGAGCCAAAACAAACCAACACAGTTTTTAGAGTGAAAATTTGGGGCAGCTGTGAATATAACCATAGAATTGTCCAGGCTGGAAGGGACCCCCGGAGSTCCCTAGCCCAAACTCCTGCTCAAAGGGTCAAATAGTGGGATCGGACCAGGCTTCTTAGGGCCTTTGTCCAGCAGTGTTTTAAGAGACTCTCTTAAAAACCTCCTTTTTGTGCTTTTATGTTAATTTGTTTTTAAATTTAGAAGCTTCAGTAATCCAAACTGACAGTGGCTAAAATACAACCAGAGTTTGGCAATTTCTGAGAATAGATTTAATCTCATTTTTTAAAACCGAATTTTTATTATATTCATTATCATTCCTGATTGGAGTAAAAAATCACTAAAAAAATTAGAAGAGAAATTGACTTCTAGTGCTAACCAGCATATTTTATAGGGTATATCTACTCTGYCTTAGTAATAAAGAGATGCTTTCTCAGTGTTAACAAGTACATCTGTTCTAGTCTCCCTCAATGAAATTAAATTTAGAAAATTAATCAGGAATTAATTATGGGACACGATGCATTTTTTAAATAAGGGGACAAAATGAAATCAAAATAGGATCGTTTTAATTCCTGTGCAATGAGAATTTTGAGAACTTTGTGCATGCACAAGATGAGTGCAAAATATTTGTGAAAAAAAAAGTGAGAAAAAAAAATTTGCTTTCAAGCTCTCCAGTGCTTCAGAATAAGAAAGGAGCAGCCAAATACTTCTTCCTGATGCACAGATCTTCAGCTGTGAGCTGGGCTGTTTTTGGCATTAGTGGGAGACCTTCCTTGGTAGTCCTTTTCTAAGAAGCTGCCTTGATAGATTCTRGACAGTGACAGTAATGGCCTAAAGGAATCAGTGTGAAGCAACGAATGTGATTTTCTACTTTTGAGTTTCTTGTTGAGATGTCATTTTTCTCGTCCTGTTTTGATGAGTACACATAATGACATTTCAGGTAGAAATAAGCTATTCTAAAGATCTTTTCACGTTAAGGGTAGAACTTGAACCGTCCCTAAGAGGAAGAGCATGAAAACTTGCTTTCACTGAGGTATTCTTACAGAGATGCCTTCTTCATGGGGAGTTTCTGCTTTAAATGTCTYCGTACTCATCTCACTGAACGGTGATTTTCAACTAGAAAGCAGATCAGAATAATGGTCCCAAATATGTCAGATTTTCAGTTTCTATCCGCTCACTAGAACAGAGTGACTTCTACACAAGCAGAGTAATTAGAACCATAATTTATTTTAGCTAATTGAATCTGTAGGGGAAAGAAGAAGAATATGCATTTTTTTTTTAYATTTAGTTTTAGATTTTTTGGTGAGTGTGTACATTTTACCAAATGCTTCCAGGGATTTGAATGGATGCAAAATGTTCATCGGTRTTGTTAGATGGAAGCGTTCTTCTCAGTAATTACATTGTAGGTATTTTATGAGCCCTCCAGGTTTCTTAAAAGCTTAATACATGACATCAATTAGTCTTTGACTAGAATTCTCAAAGAGATTTTAAATGAGAAGCAAGCCATTTGCACGAGGAGCAAAAGCGTGCCTTTTTATAGACAGAATAAATGAGAATGCCTCAAGTCTCTTTATGTTCTCTGTGCTTTCTTCTTACCAATGTGCTTTTTAATCTAGATTTGCACTTGCAGACTGTTTAAAATCACACTAATTACAGCAGTGGTTATGTGGTTGCTGTTTTTTCCAAGATCATAGTTGAGTGGTTAAGTTTCCTGACTCTTGTTGCAACATGTGCAGCCTGTCAGACATCGTGTCATCTTTCCTGGATATGAGTGTGGGGTTTTGGGGGTGGTTTTGATGGTCTTTTTTTGTTTGTTTTTGTTTTGTAGAGTAGATATTAGATTAACTTTTCCTTAACCTCAAAGTCAATGGACCGCATGCTCATCACTTTCAGTGAGAAGAATGTTGATCCTAAAAATATGCAAAGCTATTTTCTKGCATAGAACTGTTTGGTTACTAAGTATGGATGCGTTACCAAAGATAGTAGAGCTGGTAGTTCTTCTGTGTTAGCCCTGTACCATCTCCAGTGATGATGCYTTATTTTTTCCCATTTCTCTCTGCCCCAAACCAGACTGGGGTTGCCTTTGCACCTCAACTAGCACCTCAGGTGCTAGGTAGGCTTCCCCACTCATTTATAAATATCTGTGTAACTTTTCACAGGGTATTTAGACACAGCTTCACAGCATTTAGTGATCCAAGAGCATGCATTTCACATTCTTGTTAATGTTATTGAGGACAGAGTTGCCAGATGCTTGAAAATCTGTCTAAACCTGCACGACTGAGCACAAAATTCTGCCTGATGGGTAACATTCATCGGCACTGCTCTTGTGCAGCTGATGAAAAGCCGGAGCCCTCAGCTTTGTATAAGCAACTGGTGGTGTTGAAGGAAACGGAGGCACCAGTTGTGGTGATCAAAGTCTCCAGCCCCTGAGCTGCAAGTGTTCCCATTCTTGAGTGGCTTCACTGCCTGTCAGATATGAGCACAGTCTTGCTTTTTAGTGCTCCTACAACCCTTAACAAGCACAATAAACCCTTCCTGATCAAATCCCATTGATGCTTTTATTGATTGCTACAGTCAKTGTGGAGCTCGCCTTCAGCAAGGTCCAGGCCAAGGCTCTCTGCAGTGAGTGCATGTTGCAGAGGAGTTAACCAGCTCCACTAGATGGCTCTTGCACAGAGACATTTTGACACCCAAAGGCTTCCAGACAGGCACCAGACCCACTTGCAGTCTCTGCTCCATCCTTAATCCATTTTCAGTCCAGGTCTGGTCTGTCAGCTGCCTTCAGTAGCTAGAAGGATGATGAAGTAGAGACATATTGTGTTTTCAGATAACTGCATCAGGAAGTCTGTCAGACAAAGCTTTTAATCATGGGAATAGTGTAACTGAGAAATGCAGGAGAAATGGTGGTGTATCTATCACAGGAGACCTATGGGTGACAGGCTGGCATCTGTCTGGAGCCCAGACCACCTTAATAGAGCGAGTAGACGGGTGACATCTGTGCACCSGGTTTTCAATGACTTTACTGACATTTTAAAGCCTTCAGAACAGCCAGTGTCTCTTGTTAACTGTAGACACAGCATGYGGCTCTCCAAGGTTTAAGCTTTTTTGTGTTAGTGTGATACGTTCAATAAGCACCGCAAGGAAGGCTGCTGCTGCTGGTGCGCGCTGCGGTAGCAGGAGAATCCAAAGTCTTAAAAAAGGGAAAAAAAGGCAACGATAATTACTGTAACCACTCCTCCCTTTAGAAATGGCAAGGTCATAGTAGGAGTGATGTAGTGATGTCTTGGGCCAAATAACCTTCAGAAACGCTGAGGATTTAGACAGCAGAAATTACAAGGAGCTTGACGTGAAAGAAAAGCAAACCTAAAAATATTCCATCCAGAGAAAAGTTTTGAGAAAGGAAAGGCTAACTTTGAATAACTGAAGAGGCAGAAAAGATCATTTATTTTCTTCGGTTCAAAAGGAACAAAAAGTGTTAAATTTCTCTTACATGTCAGAGCAAACTTGGTGAATTTCAGAAAAACTTGGGCAAGAACCAAACAGACAAGGAAGCTGAAGGAATCTTTAACCTGGAGGCATTCAAGGTTATATTAGTCATCTTTCTATAAGTCATCTTTTTATGGATAATGAGAGGAAACATGTTATTTTCCCTTTGGCAATACTGACTCACTAGAGGGAAAAAAAATGAAAAACAAACAAAAAAGGCCAAAACCAAATCTGACCAGAGGAACGCATATATTCTTGCCTTCTCTAAGGAACAAGCTATCAGATACAACATACATACTCCTACGTCAGTACTCTTTAGTTGTACTTGAGTGTATCTCTTAGGTACAGAGTCATCACTTCCAGTGGATTTCATGCTGCACAATAGGATATTCAGTGATGGATTAAAAATTGTATCTATTTCTGGTTTGAATTTTACTGACTTCCCCCCATCAGAGACCCTAYTTGTTGCAAATATTTGTGTATTTTAACTTTCTATGGAACAGAACAGCCTATTTTTTTTCATCATTTTTAATTTTTGGCTGAAAGAGCTCATGGGAATATTTCAAACCGTGGAGTTTTTGTAAATCACTTGGAAACTATAATGCGTTCATCATCACCCATGACACTGATTCCAGCTCTTGATTTAAAGAAGATTTTTTTGAAGACAAGAATAATGAATGGCCTCATAACACCTGTAACAAATATACTTGCTTGTCCATCACYATCATGCTTCCTCTTTCTCACAGACATGTGTATAAACACAAACTGTTTCCCAGTCAGAGGAACAAAACCCAAATCTTATAAATGTGTACAAACACAGTGTGACCAGACTCTAAATTACTGCTTGCAGATATCTTTTGGCATCACCTCTRTTCTGTTCTCTGGTCTGTTTTATGCTATTGGAAAGAAAAATTGGGGCCTTGGCTGATTTTGCTGGAGCTTTGCTGCTCCGGAATCTATTTTTAAGAGCAGGTGACAGCACAAACCGTGCTGCTCCGGAGGTGCTGGAGTGTGGAGGGCTGGGACACTTGGTAAATCAGAAACCAGAGTGTTTGTGTATGTGGAAATTGGTGTGATGAGATGAAGCACGCAGAGGGCACAACAAACCACAAGAGCAGAAAAGCACAGTCTGGAAGGCTCGAAAACCACTGGTGCACTAGAATAGGCACGTTAAGCTGTTCCTCTTCAAGGAGGTCTGCAAGGACACRCTCTGGTCATCATGTGCTGCAGCTGGAACTTGCATTGCATTTTAGCTAAGAAAAGATGCTGTTTATTTTGTATTACATCATGTAAATACAAGCTATTTTTAAGTATCAATGATTAACAATTCATTTCATGGCATGATGTGTCGGTATATCAGTTATTTTCATTACATGCTAATGCATTCTCATTTTGTATTTCAGTTTGTTCCCTTAAATTTTTATGGAGCATTTAAAGATCACACAGTGAACTAATATGCTGCAAGACAACTGACCTAGCAGATTTCTCCACAAGTTTTCTGTTACAATAATTTCTCTGTCTGAACACRCTGTTGCCCCAGCTTTGAAAGCAGCAGTAATGCTGGGGAGGTGGTTAGCAGATGTCTTCAAATTTCTCCCCATGGTTGTACTAGAACATGATRTTCATCTGAATGCCAAAGAACTGAATTGTTACTAGAATTCCTTAGGTGGGGAAAAAAAAGAGACTTAAATGAGGTTCATTCAGGAGTGTGAAAAAAACTCTTGTGCATCTTGCTAGGCACACACACAGAGTCTTCAAGACCTGCAGTGATTCTTTTSCTTATTCTTCTGCTGCTATAGGAGCTTGCATCAAGCTAAAGCAGAAGACACAGGCATCATTCTCTTCCAGCACTTCTGTAATAAGACTGAGGCAGTGAKAGTAATAAACAGCATGATATTTTCCAGCTCTCTGAGAGAAAAATAGCAGAGTGTATCTCATTTTTACAAGAGCTATTAAATGTCACTGTGCAGTTTGAAAGTATTTTGTCCAGTTAAGGAAAAACAGCTTGATTTTTGCGATAAGTTGAATGCATTCTTGTAGCCATCATCTATATTTTTGCTCTATTTCTCTTTAATTGGAAATTGTTGGATATTGGTAAAGCAGATGACACATCATGATATAGATTCCAGAGATGAACACTCAGACCTCATAAAGACCTGCATAAAAGCATCCTAGTCATGTACAGGTGTCCGGCTCTTCTGGTTGGGGATCCAAAGCGACTGACAGAACTACCTCCCTAATACCTTTCTGCTTCATCAGCAATAGAAATTTATATATTTTTAACTACGGACAAATGAATCACTAGCTATGGGGTAGACTTTAATTATATTTGAGAAATTGATGGAATATTTTGAGGCTCTCCTTTCCCATCCCCTCACTTCTTGACAGTGACATGCTTGACATGCTTTTTCATAGGAAGATTCAGAGAAAACAGTGAGAAAGTGTTTTGAGCCATAGCTCAGAAAATTAAAAGGAAGAATTATCTAAGGGTGTGAATGAAGACATAGGCTAAAGGGATGTTATAGAAAATAGGAAATGTATTACAAAAGAAAAATTTCAAAAGACATATTATGAAGGGCTCTGCTGTATTTGCACCGACCCAGCACCTTTCCAGTGAAGAGGTCCCTAGCACAGAGTGCTGATGTTTACCCAGCCTTTCTGCAGCAAGGGCAGGGCTGTAGATGGTAGCRTCCAGATGCATGTTTAGTATTTCAGGCCCTGTTCCCAGGCTGGTGGGTGGGTGATGCTCTAGCTCCTGTGCCCTGGTGCAGGGGGTTATGGTTGGCCCTGTGGTAGCAGCTGTTTCCACTTACGAGAGGCAGGTGCTGGGATAACAAGAAGATTACCAATTTTT
The DNA here is from genome assembly GCA_003342815.1 of Eudromia elegans. NCBI lineage: Eukaryota > Metazoa > Chordata > Aves > Tinamiformes > Tinamidae > Eudromia > Eudromia elegans. The sequence goes on along the minus strand of PTEX01000005.1, from coordinate 8,249,858 downwards.
TTGCACACTAGCAAAATATACAGGCATATATGTGTGTACTTCCCCCTCTTTCAGATCCTGATCAATATTCCCCTGGGAAGAGGTGCTTCTGAGCTGCTGCACAGCTTATCGGAGGCTTTCTTGCACTTCTCTTCCTTATTTCTGAGCTCAAGATTTTCCTTGTTATTCCCTGAGCTTCATTTATCCAGCCTGATTGTGTCTTGGTTTTCCCCACTTCTTTCCTTAATGAGTAGTAATACCTGTTGACTTTTTCTATTATGCAATGCAGGAATGTGAATAACAAAGGTAGGCACAGAGGCATGTACACTGACTCCCTCAGGCAAGCTATTTTAAGCTTTCACAAATATGTGGTAAAATGCAACAACCAACTTTTATGAGGGGATGAGGGTTGAAGTTGAAACTGCAATTTATCCTTTTGAAGATTCCTCTCTGTGTTTTTACTTACGAAATATATTGCTTACATTGTGTTTTAGTGTCCTCTCCTTCCTTCCTTCCTCATTCTGCACCCTCCGTAAAACCAAACATTGTGTGGAAGCCCTAGAAGGAAGAGGAGTAAAGGAGACACAGAGAGTTTCCAGTCAGTTCAGCAACTTGTGTGAATTTTTGAAAAAAAAATCAAATATCTGAAAGTGTGAATAACTTATATTGTTGCTAATTGTTTTCGTAARTCATCTAACCTTTGTGATCTGAGCTCAGCACTTCAAAGTTCCAATTTGACACACATCTCATGGTTCTCATTTTCATGGAACCTTCTAACTGGAACATTTTAGTGGTGCCAARGGGGACATGGTGCTGAAAGCTGAGAAATGCGAAGCTGGGAAGGAAGAGGGATTCCCTTATCCATCTGCTTAGAATTGTGGTGGTACTGCAGGATTGCGTGCTGCTTTATCTCAGTCKTACTGTGCCACTGGGCCGCGGGTTTGTTTTTGTTTGCTTAGATTTCCTTCACCCCCATTCGAAACRGCTGTGTCAGTGGCTTCGCTGCTAAGAAATCCAAAAACAAATATGAAAACAAAGCAAAGAGCAGCAAGTCTCCGTGTAGGAATTCAGGGAGAAGTAGTGGAGAAATCAGACAGAATTCGCAAAATGTTGCTGCTCTCTAAATGACAAATCAAGTGGAAATGAAAATAAATGGAATAAATATACATTTGTTTGTCTGTGGATTGCATTTCCATGAGAGCAGTGAAAGCCCACAGAGCCCTGCAGTTCCACAAGAAAACATCAGTTTGACAAAGAATGAGAAAATGCTACTTTATTATTTCCTGGAAAGAGCTGAAAGTTCTGTTTTAAAAATGCTAATTTGTTAAATTTGCTACATCTGCTTCAGAATTTGTTCATTTGCTTGTTCAGTCTCCCATGCCTACCTTAGAATATCTGTCTTTCTATTGTCAGTTATGACAGTCCTACYTAGTAATTAGACTTAGCTACAAAATTAATTAAATCAATAATCAACTGCTCTGKTGTTAAATGGCGCATGATGATCTTCTGCTCAGCTATTTTTATGTTTTTACAGACTCTGTTATTCACAAAGTACAAGCTATTAGCCATAAAACTGTCCTCCGCTAGCAGACTTCCGAAGTGGCAAATTGATAACAATTTTAATTAAAAAAAAAATTATCGCTTATTTCATGACAGATTTTTTTTCTATTTCTTTCAATTTACTTTAAAAAAAAAAGAGCTTTCTTGCTCATCCATTTTGGCATTACTCCTCCTGARGTCTGTTTAAAATGATTAAAACTCTAAAGAATGCTTAATTTCTTTTCTAAAGAGAGAAAGGGGAAATGCCYATTCCATATGCATAATGTGGGCGGGAGGCCTACACAAGCTGGGAGTACGTTTGTAAAGTTTATGCACCTCCGTCTTCATAAATCTCAGTTATGCAGGTACAAATCATCATCCCTTCCTTGCCAAACTTGGGACTGGATCAGGGGGCAGCTGCTAATGTCTTCAGCTCTGTATTTGTGGCAATTSAATGCAAGTCTTAAGGCTGGATCAGTGGGAATTGCTTATAGGATTGTTTCCTGTTTCCCATTTTTTCTGCAAATACAGCCTTGATTGGCTGTGAGAATGAAGGGAAAATGAAATATGAATAAGTCTATAAACACTACGTTTTAAATAACCCCTGTAGAAAGCCAATGTCAAAATAGAGGGGATAAGTTTAAAACTTTATGCTCAGCTTTCAAAGCAGCAGTGTGAATCCTGCCCAGGCAGGGATGTGTTGGTGGGCTACTGGGAACAGGCTGCAATGTCCAAGTGCTTTCCCCAGGGAATGATGCATCCCTAGGCACATGGGCTATTCTCGCCCTGTTCTCTCTGCTGCCTTTAGCGAGGCTTTGGCCGCCCCAGGACGGCTGGCGCTCCCAAGGCACTCGTGTTTGCATCCGACTGGAACTCTTGATCGCAGCAGGGAGGGCCAAAGAAACCTTGGGGAAACAGGCTAAGCAGCACAGACTGCTGTAGGGCCCCAAGTTTATGTGTGAAATCTGGGAAGTAATRGGAATTGCATGGTTTTGGTGGCTTTGTCTCACACACAGCTAGAATATTTGTTCAAAACTGGCTTGCTTTTGATTCTTCTCTTTCTTTCCCGTTTTCTCCCAATGTCTTTCAATAATTCACCCTTTCCCTGGGACACCAACTGACATTTACTTGATCGGCTGTCACGTTAGATGTGCTGCGGCCAATCTATTAATTGATCCAGCCCAGCATCTTCCCTCTGGCACCAGCCTGTTCATAATACATCAGAAACAGATAAAAGTGATTTAAACAAACGTCTAGGCTGAGTTATATCCCAGCCATGTAAGAGCTTTCGTTGACTACAGTTTCAGGGTTTTACATTCCCTTTAACTGCTTTATCTAGTAGTTCTGTTCTACATCCTTTATCAAGACGTGCAATATAGGTAGACTTACAAATAATTTAATTCACACATGGCATTCTTCTAAGGCAAATACAAGTTCCAGTGATATTAGTTGAACTCTGAATGAGTCAGAGAATGCAAAGGATATTCAAAAGTGTTGGGCTTTTTTGTGTCTCACAAATGACAACTAGTGTTAAAGAAATGCTGTGACTAAACAATAGCAGGTGAGAACAGAGTGTCTGGCGATTGCCCAGACTATTCCTGCCCAGGAGTCAGGGCTCCATCATGCTGCACCAGTAGGTCAAATCTTGGTTTCATTCCTGCAGGATTTGTTTGTAGGTTTTATATCAAAATTTAACATTTAGCTTATTCTCTGTAGAGCTTAATKTAAGGCTTCTTTGAAAGGGGTCTACAAAAAAGAAAGCAAGTTCATTACCAATAAAAGTAAATATACTTTTAATAAACTATGTGCTCAAAAGGTTATTCCAAGAAGGTAATAAATACTCGTTAAGGTAACTGGTRGCAACGAAATAGACAGGAGTAACAGAAATGGGAATTTGTAGCTGTACCAGGACGTGCAGATAAGTTCTGGTATTTGGTTGTCAGACCTGTTCACAAAGGCATTAATGGTTCTTCATCATCATGGAGAAGATTCAGTTCAATGACAAATCTAAAGAGAGAGTAACGTCAGGCGCAGGATTCCAGGTTGGAGTCCTACCATTCCACTGAGAAACAATCTCAAATATAGAGAATCCAAATGCAATTTTTGAATGTGACAGGATTATGTATGAAATGTGTTAAAGCTATTTTTTTTCTCTGTTTACTAAATCTGTTTGCTTCTGCCTCTGGTTAAAATGCATTTCCTTCCCAGAATATTCTTCCTGCTTGTCACTCATGCTCATTGGCTTGTGAACGTCAAGTTGTTTGGAAGTTTGGGCTTCTAGAGTTTGACAAAAAAGTCCAAGAGTCCACAACCCATATTTCAGAGCATACATTTCCAGCTTTTCCTATTACAGAATGAATCAAAGATCTAAACTAATGAATTAGCTCTGGAAAACACTGTGACTACACAGATTGTCAATCAGACATAATATTAAAAATCAACTGCAGAAAAAGTTTTAATTTTTCCATAAAAGCAATCATGTTTTTCTACACCAGATATAAGAAAATATTAGGCAAATGAAACACAAAAATATTCCTAGGAGTTATCCTGCCTCCATAACTGCTCACAGTTTAGACGTAGGAACTAATGAGAGTGTCAATATAGAAGTAAGTTGTGGAAAGTCAGGGTTGCATCATCCTTTGTCACTGCCTTAATTTTTTCATATGTGTAAGTCATTTAATGTCAATCGTAAATACAGATGTATACAAAGCTATTTCTCCCAGACCCTGACAGGAAGAATAAGTGTTAAGAATTTTTGAACAGGAGTTGAAGGGTGTCACACAGAGATCTGGGGTTTGCTTCAGCTCCGTGGGGTGGATGACCCAGGCCRGTCTGTGGATGGGGCCAAGGCTGACGTGTGCACTGAAGTACTCGGTGAAGCAGTTTCAGTTCTTCAAGTTCACAGCACTCGCTCACTCTTCTCCAGATGTAGCTTCCTCTCTCTAGAGTGGTTTGTCCTAGTATAACCTCTGTCTTAGCACACCTGAGATTGCATGTGAGACGTGTCCAGTTTCCCACATACTCACCTTCAGCAAGACCTTCAGCTTTCAGCATGGAGAGGTGCCTACGTTATCTAGCAGGAGATACCAATTCTTACTTAGCTTAGCCTTTCCCAACAAAAGCAAGTCAAAAGCATGTTCTCTGCATACGTGTTTCAAGGACACAGACATAGATTTAGGCAACGAGCAGAGGAAGAAGAGAGGTGTTCAGAAACTCTTGCAGGGAGGCTGGTCCCTTTGTTCTTCATGGAGAGGCTGGCAGCTCTTTGCAGGAACCAAGATACCACATCTCAGTTCAACAAAGTGTAGCTGGCAATAAAGTAATTATCATTTTTTTTTTTTCAAAATTGTGTTACTGAAATGTTACTGAATGTTTTTAAATGAGCTAATAATCACCAGGCAAGAATACTTATATTTTCATGAAGTGCAACTCTTTCAAGCTGGCTGAAGCATTTATAATAAATTTCTAAATCAACTTCTTTCTTGTCTCTCTTTTGTTTTTACAGCTCAGTAAAACCAGAACCATTCAAATATGGCCTCTATTTCATTTTCATTTGTTTTTTACGCTTGTCTTTAGCATGAAAGAAGTATATTTTATAGATTTGATTCTGCTGTAAGCCCCTGTAAACTTAGAAATGACTCAGATTTTTGGCATTTTTTTCCGTGTTTATTGTTTAATCTGTAAATTACAGGTCTTGTAACTAGCATGATGCAGATGCCTCTGGCTATGACAGTTTTCTCATTTGCTAGACAGGTGCACAGTATTACCAGAGACTGCCACAGTCCTGACCCTGCATTTTGAGAGCTACTTCTCAGAACGTTTCAGTAAAAGAAAAACCTGCCTCATTTCCAGAAATACCAAACAGCTGCACGAGGCAGTTACGTCCTGTGTGTTGAAGACACCTGGGTCCTTCCACCTGCTCTTTTTGCAGGAATTGCAAGCTGTTGGGAACTGCAGCCCGAAGCCTCCCAGCACCATCCAGACTGCAGACCTGTGCTCCCCCACCAGCAGCTTGGTCTGCACGTCTGGGCTGTATAGGAAGAATAAGGATTGATGTATTTTTAGGCACTTCTTAAGACACTCCTCTTGCAGTCATTGACAGCACTTACTGTACTTGGTTAACAATTGCTCCATACCACCCTTTTTTTTTTCAAGCAGTTCTTGGTGTTTCCTTTTGTGTCTGACTTTTGTCCCTCTGCCACCTGTAATGGCCTTTCCTTTGTTTTCCATTCACAGAGTGGTTTACAGACCTACTGCTTCCTGGTGTTCGCTGCCATCTGCTTGGCAGGAGCCACCTACCTCTTCTTCGTCCTGCCGGAAACCAAAAACAAGACACTTAATGAGATCAGCCAGGCGTTTGCCAAAAGGAATAAAGTATCTCTAGAAATGCAAGAAATGAACCACTATCCAGAAGAAAGGAATTCCGGTGCAGAACAAGAATCAAACTTCAGTTCTCCTGTGGACAAGGTGCAACCCAAGGCCGGAATTGTATAAAATGTGAATGTGCTCTGAGGAGGGGAGAGCAGCATACGCCTCTAATTCAGTATGTTTGTGGCAGTGCACAACTCATGTTTTTACCATTACAGCATGAACTGCTTCCTCCTTGAGTATGTTGTGTGTCTAAAGTGAGCGTGAGTGAGTTTGCTAGCGACTAGGGTGATTCTAGAGTGGACATGAGGCTGGCATAGGAGCAGCTGATTAATTCAACTGGAGCCAGAGTTTTGGGGGTACCTGCAAGGCAGGTACTGCAGCAAGCGAGGTGGCAATCCGGGCTCAGGGAGGGGAATGGGAGGTGACCTGCAAGCAGGCGCTGGCTGAGCACCTCAGTGCAGCAATGGTTGGTGGTCAAGGAGGAGGCAGCCGGAACCAGGGCTGCTAAAAATCATTTCAGACAAACCTGGAATGGTATCAGCTTGCATTATTTCCATGTTTTCCAATAATAATTTGAGTTGCACATGACATTAGAGGACTTAAAAGACCATTTGTGACACTCCCCTGCCTCCCATTCCTTTTCCAGCTCTTGTGACTTTTTTGTTGCTTTTCAGTTGCTTCATCTGAATGCCACCCAGCTGCTTATAAATGGAAAGTCCCAAATCCCAAAGGTTTTTCCTATCTGGCTCATAAGTAGGGTTGCCTGGATTGATGAGACTGCATTTCTGGTTTAGTTTTGCAAGGCTAGTTATAGAGGCCTCAATGTGAAAGGGAAGCTAAACTTTGTGGTGAAGTGCAAGAACTGTGGTAGCAGGTAACAGGGTGCAGCATTAAAAAGGCAAGTTTCCCAACCTGTTACAGCTGATAGAACATTTCTGGGGGAGAAGGAAAAGAGAGAGTGGCTTTTTTTTTTAAACTTTTTTTCAAGCTCATCTTCAAACAAGACTTATGAGCCAAAATTTCCCTGTAACTCAATGAAATGCCATTTCTTAACACGAAGACCTTCAAATTAATTTTAAGATCTTACTCTTCAATTAAGATCCTATTATTTATGTAAGCACTTATTTTCCTTTGGCCCTTARATTCTGAAGCACTGTGTCTAATTTATTTGCCTTAGTTTCTAAGCTACTTAATGCTTAGGAAAATTCAGAGTCTGTTTAATTTCATGGTAGAAAGATTAGGAGACTGTCTGGGGTTATGTGGACTGGCTGGGGTTACATGATCCATTTTCTTCCACTTGGCATTTCTTCAGGCAAATGATCTTTCCAGTTCGTAATTGCAATAGTTTTTCTTGCCTCTTTTAAGCACCTGGATGCTGAGAAGTGTAACAGGTACTTTTAAATTAAATAGCTATTATTTTAAGTGAAAAGTCRGTAAGTCTTGGGGCTGGTCTCTGTTAGGAGTAAGGTCTAATAAGCAAGTGCAGATTTATGGAGAGCCACCTGGTTCCACAAGGCATATTTACTAATGCAGAAACCCATATTTGGAGTGTTTTGAATATGTGTATATATAAAAATATATATATATGTACACATATATACACCCCTATGTATGTGTGTATGTACATAAGTGTGTGTGTATGTAGTGCGAATAGCTTTCCAATACTTGTTTTTTTTCAGATTTTCCTGAATTTAAGATGTTTATTGTTTTGTTTTACACTGTATGTAAAAATCAGAGAACCTAATGTACATCTATTACTGCTGATGATATGTACAGTATACTGTGATTTATTTATTTGTGGCATATTTACTGCACACATTGTAAACTGACAATGAAGATTATCTAATAGAGCAATTTCACTATTGGATAATAGGACAAAAATGGTCTGATCCTCTAAGCCAGGAATTATTTTTTACTGGGATAGAGACACAGTAGTAAGAAAATGAGTGAAGATATGAATAAGAGAATTAAGAATGAGGAATCAGATTTATAATATTGGTGCTATTAAGAAATTAGGTGAATCAGAATTAATCCAACTGATGATCATATTTAGAAGCTAATCGAATGCTATAGAGAAAAAGGAAGCAAGATATCTTCTAGTAACCACTTGTAGAATTATACAGCAAAGGGAATGTCCTCTTTGCAGTACTTTAATTGCCTCTTTCAGATTTCCTTTGGGGTTTTGTGAGGCTTGCCAARTGGCGAGCTATGTGAAAATCCTCTGGAATGCCACCCCTTTGCTCAGTTTTAGGGAAGAAGACTTTCCTTTCTGCCATTAGGGCATTTATCATTGGGCAAAACCTCCTTATTCCGGGTGAGAAGCACCTCACTTTGCATTTAGTGCTGCTAAGGGGATGAGATGTGATCCCGCCTGAGCCATGGGGCTGGACTGCAATCAGTTATGATCATTACAATGAACAGAATTCCATTCAGAATTTCACAGAGGTTCAGTAGGACCGTCCCTGGCAGCTGGTGCACTCTGATCGGGGCTCTGCCTTGTCCCCTTCTGCAGCCCCGTCTGCCCATGTTGTGCCAGGGCTGTTATGCTGCTGTAGCTTCTCCAACAATGAGAGGACAAGACAGAAAATCACAAGCATTTATTATGTGGTTTCCTTGTTGGATATATCAGATCATCTGTAGCCTGTGCACTTGAAAGGGGGAATACTGTCTGTGGTGCCACGTTCGCTTTTCCTCTCTGTGACCAAGAACAAGATCTGGCTYGACTGTGTTTCCCTGTACAGGAGTGCCGCAAGCAGGTACCGTTTCTGATCAGTTATGTCCACACACAATGATTACAAAATAAAACTTTGGAAGTAAATTACAAAGGTGTAGAATCTGTTCTGCGTAAATGTGAATCAACACAGCTCTACGAGTTTCACTGAACATTTTCCTGGTTTTCCTGATTTGGTTTGGTTTGGTTTGGTTTGGTTTGGTTTGGTTTGGTTTGGTTTGGTTTTGTATGGCCCAGTACAAAGCCTAAGTCATTTCAAACTCTGTAGCAAGCTGGCTGGCTCAATAGGAGTTCTTGGGAAGAAAATCATTTCTGAAACTCTATATTGGGTGAAGCAGTAGTTCAATTATGCTCCTCAACTCAGATACTTTCTTTCTTTCTTATATTACATTTTAGGAATAAAAATCTAAATGCTCGTGCAAGGCAAATGATGAAAAGTAGTTAGTAGTAGCAATAAAGTAGTAATAAGTGTATATTGGAACTGTTGAATCTGGTTTGTAGAAAGTTGCCATTTGCCATTTTCATGTTGCTAAAGCTCTTCTTTCTAATGTGAAATTCACTCAAATGAATGTTTTTGCTTCAAAGATATGCAAAACCTGGGGTCTGAAATACATATATATATATAAAAAATTGAATTGCATACTTTAGATCCTGAAGCCAATTTTCATTCCAAAGGGTTCTGKTTTTTAGTGGTAGTAAACGCAAGTATTTCAGCCATATGGGACAATTTTCATCTTTGAAGTGAAAAGGAAAAAAGTAAAAAAAACCCAAAGTAATGTATTTGAAATTTATTTTGTTTCCTTCCTCTGATTATTTTTATGTGCTTTTCCTTACAGAAATTGTCATAAAAAGCTATTACAGCTCCCATAACCGTTCACAGCAGAGAAAGCAAATCTGAATAAAACATTCTTAGGAGATGCTTGCCATCTCTTTTTTTTTTCAGCCTGGCTCTTAGAAACAGGCTTTGGATACGATCTAAAAATTCAAGCTCTGTCAATCCAAACTATGAAGTAGGTTTGCTAAGAGAAGTATTGAAACTATTAAAAGGTTCAGTTCTGGGTCCTTGCTTAATTCCCTCTGCAGATGATAGTGCAGTCTAAGTGAACCCTGCAGGTCCAAGCACTCAAGACGTCTTCACAAGAGGAGGTTTCATGGCAAAGACTTAGAGCTTGGACTCAACCAGGCTGTCAGAGCTCCCTACGTGATCTCGCACAACCCGAGCAACCACAGGCCTCTTCCACCTAAGCTCAGCTGTGTTTCCTCGCTTTTGCCATCACCTGAGAGAAGCAAAGSACATAGATGGACATTAACTTATGATTTATGACCATCATGAGTTATGACTCAGCTCCTTTTTGTGATGTTTCTGACATCTGTGCTCCAGTTGAACTCTTCAAAAGTGGCTTTCTCTTTTTAAAAAGAWTAGAAAAGAAAGCATCCAGGAGTCTCTGATCCAGTGATCATTGCAGTCAATAGCAATCTTCTCCAGCRGCTTCATCTGCACTAGGTAAAAACCCAAGAAAAAAACCCAAAAAACTGTGTAACAACTGCTGCCCACAGATGGCTTAAGTCCCTGCATCTTTTACCAACTGAGGTGGGAAGACTTTTTTGGCGATAGGCAGGAAGAACAAATTTTGAGAACTGTGAGCTCCCTCAGTATCACTTGCTGAGCTCTGAAGAGTTACCTGGTTTTCCTTCTCTTTTCTAGTTCAAGTTTCTCTGAAGTATGTTGATCAGGACAGATGTTTGGCTGCAAACATAGCCCAAGTGCAGCATTGTATGCAGCAAGAATAGTTCTTGTTTTAGGAAGCCCTTCACATTCTTGCCTCCTTAGATGGTAAACTTGGCTTGCTTTTTCCATCTAGGAGAAAGACCTAATAATTCAGATGGTGCAAAAGCTCTGATCTGATGTTTTTATTCTGTATTTGTGTTGGGTTTTTTCCCTCTGTCCTTCTGTCTTTTTCTGTTTTTCAAGTGGGAGCAGTAGGCAAAAGTGCCAATCATGAGACTGCCGGAATCACTGGTTGTCTGAGATAATTCCCAAAGGAAAAAAAGCAAAAGATAACCCTGCCAGGCTCCCAAAACGCAATAATTAAGAGTGTGCTCTTGTAAGACTAAGGGATAGTTTGTCTGCTGCCTATGGAAGTTGCTACACAGACACCTTTTTTTATTATTATTATTTTTGCCTTGTTTATCTCAGTTCACAAGTAAACCAGGATAAATGCTATGCTCACCTCTTAAAATATGCTCCACCTTTTGTTTCAAATTAATTCTACCCAATTATATAAATATCTTTTATATGCTAGATTTGAAATGAGGAAATTAAGTTACCTACAAGGAAAAGCCATCAAATCAAAATTATAAAAATGATCAATACAATTTTCCATAGAGGCTGCCATTTGCAAAGATGACTTCAGAGAAGAATTCATCTCTTAAATTCACTTTTGACATGTTTTCATTCCTGATGAATAAGGCTCTGCAAACAATATATATGTATAGGTATATTTTTTATATATATATGTATATCACTCTTTCTCTTTTTACATTATCCCATGGTAAGAGTTTCAGCCGTTTTAATCCTCGTACTTTCAAAGGAAAAAAAAAAAGAAGGAAAGAAAAAGAAAGAGAAAAAAGATCTTATGCCAAGTTGTCAACTAGGTGTCTGTGGTGCTCCAGGGTCTACATTAACAAGCCATGCTATGAAGATTGTGTATATATATATGTGCGTGTGTGTGTGTGTGTGTGTGTATATATATAAAATTTACTTTTTTTTAAAGAAAAAGAATTGATACCTGAATTCCAGGGGACCTATATGTTGTAAAGAAATGTGGGATAACTGTCAGTATAAGAAATTCTATGATGATTTAGTGCAAACCCCTAATAAACCATTTGGGCAATTAATACTCTGCAGCTGGCTACCAGAAAAGGCCTTATCTTTTTGACTGGATAACTAACAGGGAAGAAGTTTCGAGATTTTTGTTGCCAGAAACAGGAATCAGTTTGACCCAAACCTTGGAGAAATATCTCTCAGAATAGCTCCATTTCTGAACCCGAATGCTGAAATAACTACAAAGGTGTAATAAGAGAAGCACTATCCTCTTGTCAAATTGCTTCAAAGTAGAATTTATGGATAGGAAAGTGATCCTTCCTGGTAACTTTGGGGCTTTCATTTGAGGCATCAATAGGTGCATTAAAACTTTTTATCCAACCAGATTACAGCTATCAGGTTTGTCTGTAAGTACCCCAAGGAGCAGGCCGTGCTAGCATAGTGCTCAGCCTGGGCTAAGCCAAATATCTAGTGACATCTGGTTTGAAAGATCAAGGGCGTAGCTGGGATGAACGGTCTGAGTGGCTTAGAACTGCAGGGGTTGGTTTAATTAGCATGAACCATTTAGAAAGGAGCCTCAGGTATCACCCTGTGCTAATGATGAACCTGCTGCTTAGGGCCAAATCACTACTACTAATGTAGTATGTTAAACTCGTGCTAAGCAGACACAAAGTGCTGGGCATCAGCTCTGCAAAGGGACGTAGGAGAAAGCAGGGGTAACAACTATCTGAAGATTTCTAATTCTCAAGGGGGAGTTAAAAAAAAAGGAATAGGAAGAAACATGGCAGGGAAAAAGAAAACAGAACACAGGACAGATGGATGCTTGTTTCTACAGTACGTGATTCAGGTCCTATGCAATGAGCAATTAAAAATAATGTTAAAACTAATAGCAAAAATTAAAAATGCATAACTACAACTGTATAATTCATTGGCACAAATTGGAATTAATGAATTTTTATAGGATGAGATGTTTACGATAAGAGTCACATTTAATTTAGGCAAGAGAAATAAATAAGAGAAAGGCTATAAGTAACAGAAAATAATTCCTCTGAGGAAGAGCTGAGCAGACTGTAATTGGCCATTCCATCATTATTTCACCTTCTTCTAAGGTGTACAGATAATTATTGGGACAGGATTATGCTCTCTGTGAGCTCTGTGCTCAGCTGGGCTGTCATAATTTTTACATCTTGCTGTGAACCACGAACTGACCTAGAATTCTGTAGAAGCAGGGAAATCCCAGCACTATAAAAAATAAACTGTCATTCTCACAATTAATGTTTTGAAAAAATATGGTTTTTTCCTGACAAGGGAGCTTTTCAAATCTAAATTGGAAAACGAAGCCTAGTGATTATCACTAGGAAATTGTGTATTGAATTTTTTTTGCTCTTTTTGAGAGCATTGCTACATTTTAATGTCTCCATTTTGCAAAGCTATTAAATGATACAAGTTTCAGCCTGTTTTCATTGTTTTAGCCCTGTCTCATCAGTATTATAAATGAGTGTTAATAAGATGATAGAAAAAAAAAGGTTTACAGCAATAGTAGGAGGAGACTCAGCATATCTGACACGTTTGAGTGGTTTCTGTGAACGAGGACAGCTGGTTTAGCTGACTGAAAACGTAAGACTTTTTAGTAAGTTCTTTTGAGAAGAACTAACTGTTGCTAAGTGGGGTCAGCTTTGCAATGCAAAATAATGGGGTTTTGCAATGGAATCCAAACAGAGTGGGTGGTGTGACCACACAGAACGTAGGTGGTGATGAAGAGATGATCACTTTGGAATGCAAAATCTCTCACAGTTCTAAGACTTTTTTTTTTAAGATGATTATTTTTTAATTTGGAAGCAACAGAAAATTGTAACACATCATAGACACTTGCTTTCATTGTCACTAAGCTGCTCTGGACTACTTTTAAAATATGAGTTTTGAAAGTAAAAGATTTTTTTTTCTTTCAAACTATATTACTTTCGTCTGTACACAATATTTGACTATGGGCTGCTTTCATTCAATTTTACCATAAACACATCCAAAACACATCCAGTAGTAAGTTCTTTCCAGCCCCAGATGATGGTGAAATTTCTTTTAAGTTGTTTCTGCTTCATGATTCATGATTAAAAAATAAAAGAAGATACTACCAGTAGCCCAGTAGGAAATGGATGCAGCGCTGGACTTCCAGGCTATAGTTCCTGGAGTTCCTGGGTTTAATATTAAGTGTTGTAGATGTGATCTAACTAGGGAGAAAATGTGAATATTAATCCTGAGGAAAACTAGCTGGCATTTTACCCTTTGCTCCCACTGCAGGTCAAGGTTTCACTTGGAAGCTTTATGCAACACTGAGTATTCACATAAATGTTCCCAGCAGTGTCAAAATGATTGATTATCAATGTAAATAAACACTGGTCAGAAGGTGAAAAGTTTTCAGGGTTGTGATCAACAGATTTGCTCTCTTCAGCGAAAATCCAGTACAGTAAATATCATCACCAGCCCCTATTTTGAGTTCTTTTAAATTTAATATGCAGCTAGTCAGAATACTGTTGATACCCCAGAGTGAAATTAAAACCAGATCCACAATTTGCTTTGTATTTTGACAAATGACTCTGCAGGAGTTAGTAGAATCAATGGATTTGCCTAGGGCAGTTATCTGTAATATTTGACCTGACCTACATACCCAACTGGGTGCTCGGTGTGCGCTCCTTGTAGCTGACTGGGTTGCATGAGCTGCTCCGTATTGTCATGATGCTGCTTCATGTCTCCTCATTCACTGTCTCCAGCCTAACAGACCAACCAAACGTTTAGTTCAATCCTTTAACACCTACCTGAAGTTAGGTAACTTTGCAGCTTGTGGTGGTGACACATGATAAACGCTTCATCAGCTCCAAGACTTTTCAATTTCATACTGATAAACTTCAAGAGTTGCTTCATTCTCACACTCCTCGTGGACAGAAAAGCTCACTGCTTGTCTGGACAGACTCAACACCATCACAGACAAAAGCAGCACTGTGATGGGAATGTGAGAAACGGGAAGAGCAGCTCCAGCTACTCACTTGCCCATCCCTGGCCCACTGGCTGCTCTGCAAGCTCGAGTGCAGCCTCAACGCCTTTGAAACCAAGTGGCCTCACAGCTAGCACGAATAGCCCCAATCCTTTCTACCACCAGGAGGAATTACTGCTTGAAAGGACGTGCTGTGTAATGGTGAAAAGTTTGCTTAGCTCCAGGTGTGCTAGTGCACTGACAACCCCTGTGCTGTTGTGCGATGCTGGCTAGACTTGGTTTTTATTTGGTGAGGCAAACACAGTTCTGCCTCCACAGTGACTAATAGCTCTGCAGCATCAGATATATTGCCCTGTGAAAACTGTAACACTGAGTTATACTTGGGGCAGCTTTTCCTTACATGCATTCAGTTCAGCGTGGCGAATGTTCATCAGTTTTAAAAGCTTTCCACAGTTATCATGGCACTCAGGCATGCAAGATTGCTTTTAATAGTCATTTTACAGTAACTGCTGTTTTCAGATGGTGCTTCTGCAATATGTTCAGGCAGTAGATATGCACAGAGCACTGTACCTGCCGGATTGCCAGAGAGGCTTGCTCCAGAGTTAGCGGTGCAGCAATGAGGTTACCCTGCCAGGGAGTTTGCAAGGGCAGAGATCTCTGTGCAGACCAGGGCATGCACACAAAAATGGTCTGGCATGCCAATAAGTGTGTGCAGTTGCCAAAGCCAATCGTTCAATCATGGAAATTGTATGCAAACCAGGGGCATAGTTGCATATGTATTATCATGTGCACTGTTCTTTATATATACACACGCACGCACGCACACACACACACACACATATATATAGGTTGCAAAGAAAGGCAATCTGTACTCAGTAGTAACCCATAAAATCCAGTCATCTGCATCTCCTGGCACATGTTTGGTTAAGTGTAGCTTTATTAAGCTGAACAAACTCATTTGCTTTTCTAGATCAGCCCCTAGATTTTTAATTTAAACTATTCATACATCTGTGGAGAGCCGAGTGATTTTCTTTCCTTAGTTAGGAAGGCAATGTTATATAACTAGTCACTGGAATAGTTATGTTCCTGGAACTATAAATGCAACAGCACACAACAGGCAAAGGGGATTCGAGTTCCCTGCTGATTTTGATTTTTCCATATTCACTCCCAGTTATTGATGCAAAGGGTTTTGTAATAACTATCAGTGTGTTTGCTCAATGTCCATGTCCTTCCACACTGTCTGTTTAAAAGCTAGGACCAAATAGCAATAAGCTTGAAAACATAGCTCTTGTTGAGTTTAGAGGAGCTTAAAGACATTGCAGATAAGTCCTCAGGAGTTATTTTCAGTGTGATCCTATATAAAACATATTCAGAAATCCTCACACAGCTTAACTAGCAGCCTTGAACAAGCACAAATTTATATATTCTCTTTTCTGTATTGCTCCATTTATGCTGGCAATGGAAAGAGAGCCAGATAATCTATTAAGGCCCACATCTTTACGTACACTCTAACACAACATTTTTAGAAAAAAATATATGATGAAGGCAAGACCACAGGTCCAGTCTGTTGCTCCCAGGGTGCAGGGATATGTAGCACCCTGAACCCCAGGGGTGTTTTGGGGACACCATGACACCACTATGCATAGAGGGAGAAGATACATATTCCTTGTTAATTCTGTTTTGAAAAGACACCAAGGTATTAAGAACATACCCTTAGTTTCAAGGTTTCCATGGTGCCTTCTTCCTTCACAAGCAGCACAAGGAAAGATTTGCAGTCGTAGCTGGCACATTGTTTAGGATCTCGTCTGTTGGCTTGGGCATCAGTGATGCAGACTACAGTTTTTGGTCTCACATGTTCTTTATGAGACTTGCAAGCTTCACATTTTTCAGTCAGCCCATAGGCCCACAGCGTGTGTAAATCACTCCTCAGGCTCCATAATGAGATGCTGTTCAATCTGGCCGGTGAGAGTTAAAGCCAATCACATACCCCAAAAATATGATTTAACAGCATGATTTTGTGATGGTGGCAGACATCAGTCTAGGAGGAAGGAATGAAAGAACTGGGATTCAGAGGGGAAAAATATTTTTTAAAAAAATCATTGCAGAGGCCCAGATACATAAAATATTGCTGCATAAAAGAAATAAACTGTTGCCTGTGTCCATGGTGGATAGAACAAGAGCTGGCAATTTGAAAATCTTTATAGCACTACATATTGGAAGACACTAGAACAAACAGGACCTGGGGAAAGTTCCTCCCTGGTTTAGTCTAAGGAATAATGTATACARAGGTGATTTAAATAGAGCTAATTCTTCTTCAGTATGTCCCAAGCAGGCTGCTGTGGAGCTCCTTCAAGTCCACGGCCCATGACGACCTTGTGCGACACTGTCCCAGGCCACGCAGACCTCGTCGTCTGGAGCGCATCACTAGCACCACCAGAGAGCACGCTGCAAGCCATGGCTCTAATAGCCCTCTCCCTTGTTCCTCTGCAGTGTCCCTGAATCCCCACGGCCCCGGTGAGGAGAGAGCAGGCGGGGCGGTGCTCGGGAGCCGTGGATCACACACATCTGCTTCGTGCTCCCTGTGGGATCACCTGCGTTCCGCTGCTTGAACCTTCCGTCTCTTTCTCCTCCTTCATGCTGTCATCAAGGCCTCTCAGTGCAATTTCACTGACTGGCAGGACACAACAGATAATTGCTGAGTTTTTTGAGTGATTTCACCCAGAAAAATCCTATCATTTCCTGCTAATTTATATATTTCTTTCTCCCACAGGAGCACACTGCAGCAGTGATCATTTTTTTTCCCACACTTTCAGAGCTTATTTAACCCTAAAATTTATTTTACAGCTCAGCAGGGAAGAAGATAGCCACAGCCCGACCAGTCCTTCCAGCATTACTTCCAGCCAGCTCTGCCTCCAGGGTGGCTAGCTGCTGGACTGCCACACTCTCATAGAGACCAGCTTGCCCTCTGGACTGTGAGGAGGGGAAGTGTTGGAAATTACAGGAAAATGTGTTAATCTGAAACTTAAAACGCTGAACATATCATTCTGGAAAGTCTTAATTACATCTGAGACTTTACAGCATTTAAAAGACACGTTTCACCTGTATCATATTGTAAAACCACGTGATGAAGAAATTCCCGCTGAATGATTTTGTTCTGTTGGCTCAGCCTGAGTGGCAACAGCAGCTTTTGCTGATATTCTCTAGTGGCACAGCACAGTTCGTGTCCCACGGGCTGCACCATCGGGTACAGCAGGTGAGCTCCCCTTTAAGGCAATGCAGTAAGTGAGAGTGTAAACTCCATCACTAACCATGACAAACTTTCAAGGCATCTGGCTCTGTGCTGGCAATTTGATAGGCACAAATTTAAGTTTCTGAAATGATTCATGATAATATAGACTTCAGCAACAAATACCATGCTGAAAACAGAGAGCATATGGACTCTCTTCAATATATGTCACATCTGCTCCATGATAAGTGTATGCTGCACAGTTGTAGCATGTACTTTCATTAGCAAAGGTAGTTAACTTCTTGGAAGAGTTCTCCATTTACTTCCAATAGGTACATAATGCTTCACTGTAAATATTTATACTTAGTAAAGTACATTTTAAAGATCACCCTCAACAGCATATTTCTATCAACCTTCTAATGTTTATAATGCATATATGAGGGTGACCCGTTGCACATGAAATGCATGACACTCTCTCAACAGCTCAGCTAATCACAGAATCACGGAATCTTTAGGGTTGGAAGGGACCTCTAGAGATCATCTAGTCCAGCCCCCTGCTCCAGCAGGGACCCCTAGAGCACATGGCACAGGGTGGCACCCAGGCGGGTTTGGAAGATCTCCAGAGAAGGAGACTCCACAGCCGCTCTGGGCAGCCCGATCCCAGGCTCTGTCACCATCACAGGAAAGTTCCTCCTCACATGGAGTAACGAAGATGAACTATTAAGTTCTTGACATACTTAATTGTTACTTCT
The DNA here is from genome assembly GCA_003342815.1 of Eudromia elegans. NCBI lineage: Eukaryota > Metazoa > Chordata > Aves > Tinamiformes > Tinamidae > Eudromia > Eudromia elegans. The sequence continues at coordinate 8,231,450 of PTEX01000005.1, read as the reverse complement.
GTTCATGGTTCCTACCCACTTACTTCAGTGCAGGATACCCTGGGCATGGAAGGGGCCTTCTCTCTCTGTAATGTCATCCTTTCCCATTATTACCATTATAAAAGGGAGTTTGTAGCACAGATCTGTCCAGCTCAGGCTTCATTGCTCATACCTCCATCCCAGGCATTTAAAATCTCTCTCTCATCCTCAAGCTAAGCCACAGCAGCAGCAAGGCTCCAAGACTAGTGAACACTCCCAGTTCGTGGCAGGCGAGGAAGCATCCCAGGCAGCTCCCCTTGAGGTGCTTTGACTTGGATTGGCCATCTGCTACAATGTCTGAATGATCCCTAAAATTCGGGACAGACCCTGAATCATACTATGTATAATAAAAATATAAAAACTACATACTTTTTTTCCCTGCATTATTATTTAGAGTCTAGTGACTCTGTCATGCTGGGCACAAAATTACTGTGCTCATTGCACTGCTTACAGATTAGCACAAGCAATTTGCAGTGCTTATTTTCTTGTTTTGTTTTTTCTCCTTTTTCAAATAGCGATAAAGAAGAGTTTTTTCAAGGGAGCTTGAATTCATTTCTGCAATGAAAGAAAGTGTTTGATTTTGAAATGAAATGAGCAACGAGGCAAGCCTGGGCCATTAGCATCTTTTGAAAACCAGCTCTCCTGTAAGTACCTGAGGTGAAGCTGGGTGCTAGAAGAGTTCTGGCCTCAGCTCTGCAAGCTCTTCCAAGTTATTCAAAAAAATTAACAAATATTTTGGTTTCATCTGGCTTTTAAGGAGCATAAGTTAACTCAAACAACACCTTTTTTACAACTGTATTCATGCAGCCACCAAAACTTCCTCAATCAAATTCCTGTCTAACTATTCAGCATTCTAATGATCACCTTCCTATCCGTATCATTAAAAAAAAAAAAAAAAAAAAAAGGAGGAGGAGGGGGAGACAACCTATGAATTATCTAAATTACTTTTTCCCTGTCTTTCCTGACATCATCTCTTTTGTCAGAGAGATCAAGGTTGCTGGAACCACTGCTTTTAATCACATTTGTGGCAGAAATATCAGCCTGCGCAGCTGAAAAAATGCACACAGTTTGCAGGAAGTCGGAGAAGAAACAGTGCCTGGATACCATGGTGATAAGTGAATGATAGCACTGCCCTTGCATTGCTTTCTCACCCAAGCATACTGCCCCAAATGTAACCAGGGCTTTATTTCCAAGATTGCATATATAAATTTTAGATCAAGAAGCTGAAAATAGTATCAATCTTCCAAACTCTGTTGAGACTATTATTGTGTCTATGTAACTCTGCATATGTTAGTCCCAGGTTTATTTCATTAAAATGGTAATAAAATCCTAGTCTTTTACCCTTGTAAGGCAACATGTGAATTTTATGCTGAGGGGAGATGGGAAATGTTGAGGTTGCTCGTAGAAGGAAATGGGCCTGATGATATGCTGAGCCCTGCATGCAAGCTGCCCTTGGTCCCAAGGCTACCAACTAACCTGTGTCCTGGGATGTCCCTCTGTTTCCCCACTGTCATGGATGTGGGAGGATGAGCCCCACAGGGTACAAGGTGGCATCTTCATAGTGCTTTGCAATGCAGTACTCACTGCATCATAAAGCAGTGTAAGCAACCATATGACCAAATACATATAGTCCCTTTCCAGGGATCTCTATTGGAATACAGAAATCCCTGGAAATTGGCAGGTGTGAGGAGAGGGACGGAGAGAGCAGCAGAGCAGGTCTGAGCCAAGCGCAGCGAAAGATAATAAAAATACCACTCCTCCATTTCCCCCATTTCAATTTGCTTTAATCAGTACTTATGCCATGGCTGGAAATGCTGTACAAATGTTACTACTGCTATTCATAGCACACGTTCAATCTACATATAATTTCCTCTGATGGTAATATACAAATAGCATTTCTCGTGCTTTGGAGATCATCTGGCTCAATTTGTACAGTGCTTGCCGATCCTTCCAGCCCTAAAAGGTAATATAAATATAAATTATTGTTTTCATACGTTGATTTTTTCAAATAAGTATAGACTTTGTTTAGGCTCCATTTTATTTATTCATGGATCTTTTTGTTGATTCTTAACATAAAGCAAGACACTAAAGTATAATATTAATAGCTTCCCTTAAAAGCGCAAATAATCAGACTGTTGATTTTGATTTTAGATATAAATAATCTTCTAAGTGAGCTTTCAAAGTAATTTGGCAATGGAAAAACTAGGATTGCTTTCACAGGTTAGCAGAACCTATTTTCTATTATTTTCACTAATTAGAGGAAACAATTATAAATAAATAAGAATGAAGTAAGTAAAATATTTATCCTAGTAGGTTAGAATATGTGGACATGTTTTCAGCTGGCAGAGTTGAAATTTTTGTCATTGAGACCCATAAACATGTGTTTGGACAAGCAAATTTTCAGAAACCATTTCTCTGCCATCCTGTATCACCACAGGAAGTTATTTATGAGTCTTGTGTGATCATCTTCCCAAAGCTGGAGAAATAAATATCTTTAAACTGGTTTAAAAGAGCAAGCTGGTAAGAAAAAACTGTGCAGCGGCAGCAGATGAATTGGGTCGCCGTGAAACTCTGCTGCTGCAAGTGCTTGCAGCCGTTGATCACGGCCCCGCGCCGTGTGCGAGGGCTGGGTGCACCACTTGTCTTGGCCCCGTCTGCGAGGAGGGAGGCGGCAGGAGCTCCCCGTCTGATTGACCTTCTGGAGGCACCGCACAGAATCCCAGGGCCCGGTGCTGACGGCGGTGCCGCGCTCCTGGAATGCCACGTTGAATGTGTCAGCACGGGGGCATTTTAGGGACACGTGGGACTCAAAAGCTCTCCTGTGCATGCAGGCTCCGAGCCCACCCTCACTCAGAGTAAAATGTCACCCCTCCATCCACTTCAGCTGCTCCAGATATAACGCCGCGGGTTCCGGAACCAAGTCTGGGGTGTTATGTGTTAATGCTGTCAGAGAAAAATGTATTTTTCTATCAGTTTCAAGGACATTTTACAGTATGCAATCAGTTAAGTTCCACACTTTCTTACCTACAAATTCTTGATTTCAGTTCTCAAAGCACACGCTTTTACTATGTAGTGTCACACGAGTTGTTTCCAGGATCACTCTTCTGTCCTTTAGGGAAGTACTCAGCCTTAGTACATTCTCCAAATATTTCAGAAAAAGAGCCGTGTAAAAGATGGTGAGTGTTCCACTCTGGCCCAAGACTTCTATTAAAATAAACCAAAGCAAAGTTTATTGGGAATATGAAACTAGCTACAGAGAAAATATGAGTCTGTTCTGTCAGCAGAGAGGATAAATGTCTCCCTTGTTGCATATCTCTATTCTCACTCCAGCAGACTTGCAAGCTGTATTAAAACCTGGAGGACACCATCCCCTTATCCCTCTCACTGGAAAAGCTTTCAATTACTATTTGAGTCACTCTTTAGTGAGCTGATATTTCTTAGACTCTCTTCCAAAGTCCGAGGCTCATGAAGCTCCTCACCCCAGCCCTATATAACCCTTCGCTTAATTCACGCTCAAGAGTATCTTATTTTTTGTTTTGCAACTGAAATTTTAGCGGGCTTCCATAAGACCAGATGATGTCTAGTAGAAACCTGTTAGCAGCAGTACCAGGGAAGCTGCTGCTTTTCCATGCCCGCGGGTTGTGAGACCCCTGGGACCCTGTTGTGAACAGTGTTAAATCCTGGAGAACGTCCTGGGCTGAGCCTTGCCTCGTGCCAACCAGACATCGCCCAGGCATCCCCCAGGCAGAGCCAGCAAGCCCCCAGCCGTTGTGAATAAGGAGTTTCTCATTCCTCTGTCATTTCTTGGTTTTCTGGCGTTTCTTACTGCAGAGCACTCCGGTGAGTTAGCGCAGCTAATGGGTCACGTTTCCCCTCGTCTGGGTGACAAGGCTTGTGCAGAGCATTACTGGGTCTCAGGTAAGTGTTTTACAAAACATCCTTTCAAATACAGAGCAGAAAAACATAAATAAAAGCTCCTAGGTCCAGAGCTGTCAATATTTTTCTGTTTACAGGCTCCTAAAAAGTTTCCGCTAGATGCACACACTGCTGCATGTGGCAAAGCCTATTGACAGTAAATCTCCTTTTTTAGATGCTTTCTTGTATTTCTCAAAGTAACACAATCCCCCAGCAATCAGCCACAGGCCAAAACCATTTTTCTAAGCATAGTGCTGTGCTTTTAGTCCGAGAGCCATCTTTCAGTTCACAATGTTTTTCATATTATACCAGGGCTCCCTAAAAGAGAACGACATTCTTAAATCTTTGTGATTGCAAAGGGACAGGATGGCAAAAGGTGATTCCTTTTGGATCAGTAGAAAAAAAGCAAGAGAGAAAGAAAATGCCATAGTTCCTAAGTTCAGCACTCCAAAAATGACGTTCAATTTGACAAGCCTGAGTGGAAAGAGCACTTCAGCAGACTCTGAACTGCGGCTCCGCTTAGCTCGGGAGCTGCACAGCACAGGTCAGGTCAGTGAGATATGCAGTGGGGAGCAGAACAGAGAACACTGACAAGTCATTTGCCTTCTCAGAAGAAACAGAGGAATCGTTCAGACATAAATCTTAAAAGCCTGATGAGCACTTTCTTCTTAAAGGGCATAAAMGAGGAGCAAATATAATTATAAAGAAAAGAGCCCGGAGCCCCAGGAGGAATCTRGGAGAGACTCGGAGGGCCTGTATACGAAAAACTAAACACTAAAGCAACCACTATATTATTAAAGAAGTTCCCTGGGGATTTCTCAAGTGCACAAACCAGATTTCTCCCGGCAAAATAAAGCTGTTGTCATTCTCCAGGGAATCTCCACTGGGACATGAATCCAAAGTCTGAAAGTGAACGGAGAGGATTCATTGCTGTCTCTCCGGTGGGCTCCCATCCTGCCTAGAACACCACGGGATGACCAGTTAAACCCTGAACAAGGTGATCAGAGGAACTCCTGATTTTAAATAACCTATCACCAGCTAAAGAACCTGTCCTGCGATGTATATTTTCTATAGCTTGAAAGATTCAGTATATGTTAAAGAAAGACATTAATTAAATTATTACATTATTACATACATGCATTTTTGAAAGCCACTACACAAACCGCCATCCCATTTATCAATACATTGGCCAATTTATTTAGTTAGCTAGCTAGTTCTGTAAAAAAAAAAGTCAACTTTTCTAGAAAAGAGACCCATTTTGCACTGTTGGGAGGTGTTTTGGAGCAGTGCTGAGGTGTAATCAAAAGAGCAGCTGCATTTTGACCAGTCACAACCGCAGCTTTAAAACAGAAATGCAATAAAATAGTGACTGTCAACTTAGCCACGTACAACAGTTAATGCAACAAACATGGATCAGGCAGTTTCTAACTCACAAAATGTCAAAAATAGAGAGAGAGAGAAAGAAAAGATCTGGGAGAATACCTTAAATGGAGCCAAGAGCATACTTGTAAGAAAGTGTAACTGAAATTATAAAGGTTGTTTACCTGCCCTCTGAAGAGTTTCGTGTTTGCTTCATCCAGTAATCTCTCTTGCAATGCMGCCATTAATAATGTTTCCAATATGTCAGCCCCTTTCAAAGAAYCATCATCTCTTTTTCAAGCAAGAAGCTTCAAAAATAATTTCTTCCCTACAGCTCATTAGTAATACACTGCTRTTGAAATATTTCATGCTTTGTGTGGGTGAGTTGGACCAGCATATTTTTATTTTAAAATACAGGAACCATCTCAGCAAAACTTGCTACAAAATAAAAACTAACTGTAAAACAAAGCTTACTGCCCAGTAGGAATAGCTGTTCAGGCTAACAAAGTCCACCTGGGGCACTTCTACCAGCACCCTCCTGCCTGCTGCAGCCAGAGCAAGGAATGAAAGACCTCAGCCAGAGAGAGTAAATGTGGAGAGCTTCATTAGGACTGTTGCAAGTCTGGGATGGGATCCTCACTCCTACTTCTCAGAACAGTAWTGGAGTTAAGCAGATGAGACTTCTAAAGCATTGCTGAGGCACTGGGGCCACGTCCCAGGTGTCTTTGTGATCCTTTCCTCTTTGAACTACAGAAAAAAAATGTTTGATCTTCTAGGCAAACTGAGGAGTCGCTGGTTCTATAGTTCAGACGTGACTCARCCTGAAAAGATCATTGGGAAAAAGATCCTGTAATCTAGGGGGAGGCAAAAGGGGGAAAACCACATTACACTTGTGATCCTTTTATTTCTCTAATTCACATTCCCTTCTGAGCAAGCTGGGGTAGCTGTTTGATGTATTTCTCACTAATTTAACAGAGCAAAGGTCTCCTCAGATAGAGGGAAAAAGTAGTTCTTAATTAGACTCGGTTCCTTTCTTCTTTTGTTTCTTATTTCCACTTCATAAATGCCCTTCCCAAATTCCCCCTTTTTTCCTCCATACATCTGCCTGTCTGTAGGTGACCACYTTTCATGAACCAACCAGCTGGAGCAACATTCCGCATCTCCCACTGCTCCCGTCTCTCCARCCTTGACTCCCGTTCCCCTACCCTCCCTATCTACTTCATTAATCTACCCCGGAGATGACTGCAAAGAGGCAAGGGCTCTTCTGATGCTGGTCTGGGTCTTCTGTTCCCCTCAGACCTTCACCAGAGAAGACTCCAGCAGATATCTCTGCACGGAAGATGTACCCTCTATCTGGAGAGGAACAAAACATTAAATCTGGGTTAAGCTAAAAAGAAGCAGACTGATGCCCCAAGCCATGGACAGTCCAAAACAGCCATTGCGCCCGTGGTCATAGCTCTGAGGCTGTTGCAGGGGGGTCRCCCCTGGTTGTATTTGGCTGTGTGCCCATGTAATTGCACGTTATGTCCAACCCCACTCAGAGCAGGTCACCTCTGTCCTGACACCTGCTCGCYTGAGCGCCCTTGTCACCCTGGAAAAGGGCCCACAGCATTGGCCCCACWCTGGCCAAGAGTCAGGAGAACAACAGGTGTTTCAGACAGGGAAAAATACAAAGATAAACTTTACCTGGAAATTTGTCTGATTTTGACAACTTGTATTATTTTTAGCTGAATTGGAAAGAAAATTGTTAAAAGAACTTTAGGGCTGGATTGAAAATGAGTATCTGAAAAATAGCTTCTTAATAAGAACAAAGAAGCTTATTAAAGTGGTGAGTCAAGCTGTTGAAAGGTAAAGAGAAAAGATTTCTTTTTATAACAGTAACGATAATTCCACTACCATAACTATTTTTCAATACACGATTGAAGGTAATACTCAAACAGGCAAATGAATGCATCATTAAAGATCATAATAATCATGCATCAATTGGGGGAGAGAATCAGAAAGCCGAATTTCATCACAGCACCCATGCACACAGGAAATTTTTCAAGTCAGTCTATTTGCATCTCACTCCATTTCCACACAAGGCAACAGGCAGCTGCGACTTTTTTACCTTTGCATATTTTTTATCTTTTTTTCTTTAAGGCAAGTTTATTGGCACAGCAAGCAGAAATACCATAACATAAATAGGRAAGCGGAGACTTTTATTGTCCACAAAGCCCTGGCAGGCATCAAGCCCCACCACCTCAGTGTGAGTTCTTGTGTCCTGCCCCCYGACAGGCTGGCCCAAGATGAAGGATGTAAAAACATAACATTAACTAACTGAGAGAAATGGCCTAAATAACATGGCCTATTAATGGGGTGCTGCTGACAGTSTCTGGGCATTTAGGTGGCCTGACACTGAAGTACATGAGATATTGGGAAAATTTTATACTAAAAGGACCCCAACAGTCTGGAAATGGGAAAAAGAAATGCAAGTCTGAAAACACTACTGAAAATAAATGAGGAGAAACAATAGAATAAGGAAAATGAGAGAAATAGCAATATTAGCCTTGAAAGAATTGTCCTGAAGTAAAACTAACCATCTATGAAAAAACAGATCTACCAACATAAATACTACACATGGCTTCTTTTCACAAAGTAATCCAAAGCCTTTACCAAGAAACCAATCTAGGAAAGCTTACAGAAGAAAGGAGGAAAAAAATGCAACGATTCTTTTCTGTTCRAAGTAACACGTAATTGACAGAGCAGTGAATCAATCAGATAGCTCTGCGGTTATGGGTTTGTGCTATCTGTTATGTCTCCCTCCTGAAAAGTAACAAAACTGGCTGCAACACCCACCCAGTGCAGAAAGTGAATACAACACCAGGAAGARTTTCTCTAGCCCACACATTCTCTGAAACTTGAAAACCGCGTAAGTCTCTAGGARAGGTAACAAGAGCAGGGAATTTGGAAAAAACGAGCAATGATTTTTGAATAAAGGTTAAAGATTTTTTGTTTCAGCTTCCTCCTGTTTGCTTTCCCTTTTTGTCTGTAGGTTGGTGAGGAGCAGCTCTGATATGGTGCCTCTCCATAGCCTTGGATGACCAGACTGCTGTGAATATCTCACTGGAGCCTCCMCACACTATGCCTGCATAGGGCCCTAGCCTGAGCTATGTCGCCACGTGCCCATGCCCTCTGGACCTCCCTGACCCCAGTCCTACTTCTGCTTCCCAGCTTGACCTCAGACCTGCATCACCYCAATGGACTGGTTGACATCTGGGCTCTCAAACCAACCTGGTTAATGTCACCAGACCAGCCCCACTCATCTTTCTGGGCTMTGCTTGGAGTGCCCCTGTGTTGGTGGGGTCCTCCACGCCCACCTCGCTGTCACACTTCACTCCCTCTTGTCATCCTATATGGAGCAATCCATGCGCACTGCTCCCCAACAAAGCAGCTCCCCTGCTGTATGCAACCACACCAAAAGGCTTGCTTTGGGCTAAGATTTATTTATTTATTTATTTATTTATTATTCATTCATCTTCTCTGCATATTTGCTGAAATTATGAATGTAGTCTTAAGGCTGAATGCTCAACTATTTTGGATTCAGATGAATCTAAAAGTTCCAGAAGAAGATAGGCTCACAGAGACCTGTGGRGATCATTTCATCCAACCTTCTGCTCGAAGAGGACTAACTTCCTGATTAGATCAGGTTGTTCAGGGCACTGTACAGTTGGATGTCTCCAAAGAAGAAGATTCCAGTGTCTCTGAGTAATTTTGGTGAGTGCTTAACTACCCTTGTGGTCATTTTTTTTCTCCTTATGTGCAGCCAGAACTCCCTCACTGCAGAAGGTGACTAATTGTCATTTGTCCTTTCTCTGCACACCTCTCGGAAAAGTCTGGTTGCACCTTCTCCACAACCCCATTTCCCAGCTGCTCCTACCTCACAACATCATAAACTGACTCATGTTAACTTAAGTGTCAGTGTGAGTCACCTGCAGTTGTGCCACTTTTCTGCTGACCTCAGAGCAGAGGAACACTATAACATCTCTTGTGYACCAATAGGTTCCCTGCACATCACAGGCATTTCAGCAGAATCTAAGAGAACCTCMGAAACTTTTTTATAAATCTAATTCCCACTAAAAGAAAAGGCTTTTTTTTTCCCTTTCTCCACCAGGCTTCAAGCCTTAAACCTTATCCTCCAGATCATTTCTAAGTTTGATGGCACTAGCACAGCTACTAAATACAAATGCTTGTACTGTGGCCATAAAACTACCTCTAACCTTTCTTCTGACACAGCAGAAATATCAGCCTTGTAAATTACTGTATAAGCACGACACATAAAAGTTCTTTGGACTGTCAGTGAAGTGGAGACTTTTTTTTTTCCTCCTCTCTGGAAGTTTCAGTCATTATTTTCACCATTTTCCATATGTTATATCTGCATTTCTTTCCTTTGTTGGGAAAGTTATTATTCCAAGACATGCCACTGTGTTCCRCAGTTTTCATATGATTCCACAGTTCTCAAAGTTTCACGATAGATTTTAGATACAAAACAGCATTTTAAGAGTGCTTGAGGGGAAGGAGCCCCGTGACAACTTAGAGTCAAAATGCCTTTTTAAAGAAAAAAGGCAAAAGGTGCAAGCTCCAAATTTGTGAATGAGCCACAGATGTGTTTCCTGCGAGCAGCAACAAACTAAATAGAAAGCAACTCAGTGATTCTCTTTAGTCCTCACACAACAAACACACTTTCTTTAAAGGCAGTTTTSTTCAATTTCTCAGCTGATTGGGTGACACTGGAGAGAATAAGCTTAATGATGCTGAATGCGCAATACAGTCTTTCTGCATCATTTCTCCTATTCTGAGTGAAAGATCTCATATATATTGATTTATTTTGATTCCTTTGATAAACAAGAAACTTACTGTATGAATTATCCACCTTACAGCTGTATCCAACAGAAAAYTTCTCAATAAACATGTGCATTCACACTGGAGACCACCACCACTTACCTTCTAGTCTGAAGAGTGGCACGTACATGACCAGCAGCCTTAAACTTCGATTTGCCARAGAAGGGAGTGAGGAGGAGGGACACCTCCTAACACACTGTAAATTTATAACTCCTTATGACAAAAAAAACCACAATTCTTATTAATTTAGGCAAATCACTACTAAACTTCAATGTTCTAGCAAATCTCTGAAAAAAAAAAAAAATTATTTTATCAATAACACATTTGAGATGCCAAAAATATTAAAGTGGAATTTTGCTACCTTATGCTACCATCATCTTCAAGTTTTATCTTTTTTTTTCCATAATAAGATTTGATTGTTACTTAATTTGTAGACCAAAAGCTGTATTCAAACCATCTAATTGGACACTGAGGAGGAACATCTTACTTCCTAATGGACTCACAAAACCACAATAAACCATCAGAAATGTTTCTCTCCAGTTTTCTGCCCGGGATAGCACTGCGTGTGTGGTGCATTCCCATGTAACTGGGAGCAGGACGMGCTTTTCCTTTCTAGATATACAGATCTCTACAGCATTCACCACTGCGATGCACCACTTTGCGTATCACTCTTTTATCTCAGTCTGCCTGTGTTAAGGAAGAAAATCTTRCCTWTATTTTTATGTCTCACTCCTGAGACTCAACTGCTTTTTACTTATTTCCGTATAGGATGCTTTTGGAACACTAATATTACATCATCTAAAAATACAAGCAACAGTTATCTTCATGTCTTTGGCTGTTTTTATAACACCTTCTCATGTTGTTCTGATAGCKCTCATTTTGCTTAAATTAAAGCCCCTGAAAACGTAATGCATTTACAAATATACTGGAACGTGTTTCAGCCAGTGCCTGAAATAACATGTATAAGTAAGTGATAATATAGGTACTAATACAAATACTAGTCAGATTAAACAACAGAAGAGTCTAAGGACCTAAAGCGGTCACCACATACTTTTATATGAACTAAGRAGGTGGAATTGTAGTAAGCAGAGAATTAGGACAAAGGTGGTAAAGGAAATAAACTCCCCTGTAAAATGTAATTGAACAGTTTGGAACCATACTTGAAAAGCGTTTAAGTTCACAAATAAACTAGACTGGAAAGTTTTGTTCTACCTGCCATGGGACACTTGGTATCAGGAGCCACTAAATGAAGTAGAGAAAGAGCAAATCAGAAACTGATCATAGGAATCYTTCTCTTTTTTCAGATATAGTTTGACATCCTTCGATTTGAAAGCAAAACCACAGTGAGCTTCCAAGAGCAAGCAGGAAATGACTTGAAGTAATACATGAAGTTAAATGTCAGGCTGTAGTGGAATCACAGCTTGTAAAGGCTACAGAGGTGGCTTTATCTGTGGGAAGGKAGCAATACCCTTTAATATCCCAAGTGCTAAACAAGCAAACAGAATTCYGGGCACATCCACTTTGCTTCATCAGATGTATTTGCAAAATCAGACCTGAGGCTCCTAAGACCTTTTGTTCCCAAAAGTTTGGCTGTTATTGTGTTGGATGGTTAAATATAAGATATCTTAGCTTTCCTGAGGATTATATTAGTCAATGACAAGAAAAGACAGGTAAGGAATATACAGCATCATGCACCAGGGACTGCTACTTTAAATAAAATTTAACATGGAAAGGAACAGGAAAGGAATTTTCTACACCTTCATTTTGAGCTATTATATCAGCAAGGGAAAACTGGGTTAGATGAACCATGCACATGTCTGATCAGATGTGACAGTCCCTTTGTGCTGGGATTTCAGTGCAAGATCTCCCTGAAGATCTTGGTAACTTCCTTCCCACTCAGAGGAAGAACTCGTGGCTCTTTATCAAACGTACCGAACTGGTAAATATGACATAAGCTTTCCTGACTTTGGAAGATGCTAAATCTAACATTTTGTCATATCCTAACTAGGACTTATTAAAAAAATTTGGCAAGAGGAAATGTATGGTGCTATTCCGGTACCCTTCCTCTACTACTTTGCATAGCAGAGGCCCTGCTGCATTGTGCTGTGGGAGCAGCTGAGTTTGGCAGTTTATCTTGATCAACATGTCTGATATTGATCAATATATCAATTGATCAATATATGTCTTGATCAATWTTGTCTGATTAATGTGAAAGGTGAATGTAGGGAGGAGGGGGCCAAACTCTTCTCGGTGGTGGCCAGTGATAGGACAAAGGGTAACAAGTCGAAACACAGGAAGTTTCATCTCCAGGTGAGGARGAACTTCTTTCCTGTGAGGGTGACAGATCCCTGGAACAGGCTGCCCAGAGAGGCCGTGGAGTCTCCTTCTCTGGAGATCTTCCAAATCCCCCTGGATTTGGGGTACGGGCCACCCTGTGCCCCGTACTGTAGGTGTCCCTGCTGGAGCAGGGGGTTGGACTAGATGATCCCTAGAGGTCTCTTCCAACCTCAACCATCCTGTGATTCTGTGTGATCTTATATAAATCGCTGAGTAGACTTCATTGATCCTACGATTTCCAATCATGCCTGGATTCCCATCAAGTGCATGACCTTGTGTGGGCTGCTGGAATCATAAACAATAAGTCGTCAGGTAGCTAGTCACTTTTTCTTGTATTTGAAGMTGATCTTTCTCCTTCTTTCCTCTATTAGTTTCTTGTGTATGAATCTATATCCATCCATAAGGAAGGGCAGAGGAGACTGCATGAAGGAGGAGCATGGGTATAGTGCTTTTCCATTATTCTGACCCTCACTAGTTAAATGTCAATCTCAAATGCTATCAGCCAAGGCTGGTGCAGATCCTACTACTAACTCCAAGAGACCCAGCTGCTTTACTGAATAGTTAACGATAGCAGGAGCTTTGTATCTGGACCCAAGCAACTAAAGGAAGTGGCTAAGACAAAATGCAGGGATATGGAGAAGTGGACATCTCTCTTCTCCAAGGAGAGCAGACTATCAAAGGAAGACATTTCTGCTCCAATGCAGAAGCAAAAGTAAAGTCGATGCATCATGCTGAAAGATGCAAACTTCTCTTCAGTCACAGGCCGGTTGTTGGTAAGTGAGAAACCCAGTTGCAGTCTAGACTCAGACCACCACAAACATTTGTGTAAGAGGAAGAATCCACAGAGCCACAGAGATACATTCACATGCTCTGAAAGCCACTRATGGTCTTTCATATAGAAAAGTCTGCATGGAGTTTGGACTTCATGCAGAAAAGAAAAAGAAAAGAGAACTTGTGGTAGCCATAATCTCTCCCATGTAATTCTTTCTAGCTCTGTCATAGGCTGAAAAATAGCTTAAAATGTGAACACTAAGAGGTAGCAGAGGCCAGATGGGGGATCTGAAACCAAACTTTTGAACCCTAAAGCAGAAGCTAGCTACTTGTTATCTGCAGCTGGTAAGGGATTCTTGTAGCTTTTGATAAAATCTRCTCTAAGCAAAAGTGGCACATCCTGTTAGTACGAGGACATGAGACAGAACCACCAATTAGGATGCTTCTGCATATAGGTTACTTATATTAGGAAAACCAACATACTTGGGCTTGGAGTCCTGGGAAGAAACGGTGGTGAGAGCAGCACTTTCCAAAAGGAAGAGGTGGTCTCTGAGAGAAGAAGGATACTGCAGAAGAAGGTGTGGATCTTGGCTGGAGGAATTTGGCTTCCTACAGCTATTCATGAGCAGCTCTCAGGAAAACAGCAGACACTTTTAAAATGCCATATTTTTTTCTGATCAAATAGAAAATAACTTTTTCTTTTTTCTACACTGAGCAATTTTCTATAGTGCTCCAGCTAATACACAAGGGAATGCAGGAGAGAAGTGGCAACAAAAAAAGTCAGTTTTAGAATGGCAAGGTCATCTCTCTCAAACTGTCTCCACTGCTGAGTGACCCATGCTAGACGACTGAAGTTAGCAAGCTTGCCTTGCTGCCATCGCTGAATTCATCGCGTTTGCTTTTAAGCACAAGGCACTGAAGCGTAGTATCATTGAAACCTCCTGTGCAACCTCTTTTGGAAAAGACAGAAGAAGGGAGCTGTGTCTCCGAGACACTAGGCAAAGCCCCCAGGCAATAGAAGGGGAGTTGAAGGTGTCTTTAAGCCTCTCCRTGGCTGCTTGCACCTGCACACAGGCAGAGGTTCTGCAGCCAGCCCAACCTCCTCATGGGGGTCACATCACACAGCACCACCCTAATTTTATATTGATYCATCTGAGGRTGCAAAACCYCACGTGGGGGTGTTTCCACAGCCCYCATTCATGGACACAGATGCAGGAGCGTGTAAGGGCTGGTGCTAGGCCCTGCCTCGCAGCGAGCAAGGCGTTAGTGCTGCTGTGTGCCCAGAGGGTTCTCCCCACGTGTGCTGACCYGGGCAGCACCAGCAAGTGAGGAGGGAAGTGAGTTTGCAGCTCGCCAGCTAAGCTGGGCGTGCACGGTCAGGTCATCCCCCTGCACAGCTTTGTTTGGGCGTACGCTGCATTTCCAAGCCTGTCCCCATGGGTACCAAATTCATTTGCACAAGGTACAGACATGCATGAGTAAATACATCTAGARCCTAGAATATACTAAAACACCTAAATCTCTGTTTTGACAGAAGTTAGATGCTTCTGTTGAGACAATGCYCTTAGAAAATCCTACTTCCAGAGGCAGCTGGTTTTTAAGGCTGTCTCCACTCTGCCACTGCTCATACTCAGCTGGCCCCAGCCTTTGCTGAGACACCTACCTACCAGCTGCAGAGGGGTGGCACCTCCAGAGCAGATGTGCCTGCATCACTGTCACTTGMTGACAAAGACACTCAGAGCCTGCCRTTTAGCTCAGCTCAGAAATGTAGCTTACACAGGCCAGTGTTTGCAATGTGTACCATAACTTAGTGGCTAGAGAATCTAAAAAAGGGATATTTGCCTAAAAGAGTGAGATTTGCCTTCTGCACGCCTCAAGGATTTGAATCAACATGTTTCCTCGCCAAGAAGAGCAGCTGGGCGGCAGTGTGGGCAGGGCACCCTCTCCCCCTTCACAAACCTGGGGCACCATCAGGCCAAGGCCCAGAGGGAGCACAGGTAAGACCCGATGTTCAGGCTCTTGATTCAGAGCTGTCTGCTAACACAGCATCCAAACTGAGCCTTGCAAAACATTTAAATTGTACAGTTYGCCCTGCAGCTCCCATGGCCATTGGATGGATATCCTGCCAGTTGCTGTTATAAGAAACAGATTTTGCAAAGGTGTAAAACAGCACGTCATAGATAGTATAGAACTCTATATTTTCCTATTCTGTATTATGGAATCTATTCCCTCTTGTTTATGAAGTTAAATCTTCTGTCTCTAATACTCATTTCCAACAGTTCTCACACTGCACAGAAGTACCCATACTCATTAGGAAGACAGATAATAAAATGTGGCAACTTTGCATTTGAAAAATCTTGCTATATCTAATATTTAGGATGAAGAAGCAAAAACAAAAAAAAAACCACATTCTTTACACTTGCAAATTGGCAGAGTTGATCTCGAGTCAAGTGTGTTATGTCATGCTGCAAGTCACTTACCACRGGTCTGCTTTTCACGGTGACTGTCTGCACTCAGTAAATAGCAGCAGAGCTGGACTGTGACTGATATGCTGTTTGCACAGATAACAGAAATCACCGGAGTCACAGGGCCCTTCTGCCAAGGATTTCAAACAGGATTAGGTGCCTAAATATCTCTGAAACTTGGCTCCACGTCTTCTCTAGGAACTCTAAGAAAACCCACATTTGAAGCCTTCTCTCTTGGACTCCCTAACTCAGGCTGGTTTATGTTGCAGAAAAGTTGCACATGACAAAACAATTTCCCAGTGCCTGCTTGGCAGACACACCTGTTTCAAACAACCCAGGGAAACTAGAACAAGCCCCTGAATGTCCGCAGGGCGCACAGCAAAACCAGCACTATCCAGCAGAGCCGAAAGCTGATCTCAGTATCAAGGTGATCCCCCCGCTCCACTCCTTGGCTAGTATTCCTTGCTGGGTGATGCGGGGTATTGCCGTGGAAGCAATTTTCCATTAATATTATGGAAGAAATATGACACTTGTTTATCCACTACCCACTGTATTGCCCATGAGTTGTATCTGGTTAATGAGAAGATGAAGTGGCAATAGTGGAGTTAATCAGAATGGGTAGGTAGGGTAGGCTGAATTCTCTTATTTCTCCCTAAAATCTTTTTCACCTGCCTCTTTTCTTTCTTCTCCCCAGACGATTGCCAAGAAGCTCAGTTTTGCCTACTTTGTCCATCGCGGCAGATCCGGTCCTCTAATTTGCCCTTTCTGTTCCCTTTGGCCTACGAAACCATGACCCCTCACAAATACTGTTTTTCAAGAAAGCCAATACTTGAATGATCAAAGTATGGATATTTGGTTAATATTTGAAAAACACTTTTGCCTGAGATGCCATTTAAAATTTAGATATTATACTATATAAATAACATGGATGCTTTAAAAGGTTATGTTGATCTATATAATCTTCTAATGAAGAAGAAAGTCTGCATTCTATCAGGACAGAATTCATCGCTGAATCTGAAATACAAGAGCCCTGTTTAATGCTGGTTGTTCAGAGACACCCAACAGGTTCTTCTTAGTTATCTCCTCTTCTTGTTATGAGTCTCAAAATAGCTATAGATTAAGATTAACCAGCAAATTGTACTATGAATGCTTTTAAGTATAAAATAGTTGGAAGAAAGAATTTTGAATATTCCCCTTTACTGCATAATTCAAGTTTGGATTTTCACAGTTTTTCAACTCTAAACCACGAAAATACCTTTTGAACATTTGGGAAGACTACGTACTTGCATATGGGGATTGCAATGAAAGAGCAGTAGTAGAAGTTTAAGATGTGGCTTGCTTCCTTCTGTATGATTTTGCACATTTTATATTTGAGAATATATATTTTCAAGAGAGAGAGAAATGTATTTCATTACCATATAGATGCGATGAAATACATTTGTATATATATGCAATGAATATATGTATGTGGGCACATGTATGTGTGTAAAATCAAATGTACACATTGTTCATCATAAAAACATTCAACTTTTATTCCTATAAAGAGCCTAAAATTAAATTCCTTGCAAAAAAATCATTTATCTCTATGTGTAATATCATTCCAATCTCATTTTCTGCCATCAAGCAAAATCACAGAATCATGGAATCACAGAATCACGGAGTGGTTGAGGCTGGAAGGATCATCTAGTCCAACCCCCCTGCTCCAGCAGGGACACCTAGAGCACGGGGCACAGGGTGGCACCCAGGCGGGATTGGAAGATCTCCAGAGAAGGAGACTCCACAGCCTCTCTGGGCAGCCTGTTCCAGGGCTCTGTCACCCTCACAGGAAAGAAGTTCCTCCTCACATGGACATGGAGCTACCTGTGTTTCAACTTGTATCCATTATCCCTTGTTCTATCACTGGCCACCACCGAGAAGAGTTTGACCCCCTCCTCCCTACATTTACCCGTCAGGTACTTATACATATTGATCAGATCCCCTCTCAATCTTCTCTTCTCTAGGCTAAACAGGCCCAGCTCTCTTAGTCTTTCCTCATACAGTAGATGCTCCAGTCCCTTAATCATCCTTGTTGATCTACACTAGACCCTCTCTAAAAACTCCACATCCCTCCTGTACTGGGGAGCCCAGAACTGCACCCAGTACTCCAGATGTGGCCTCACCAGGGCTGAGCAGAGGGGCAGGATCCCCTCCCTCTACCTGCTGGCAACGCTCCTCCTGATGCAGCCAGGAGCCCATTGGCCTGCTTGGCCACCAGGGCACATTCCTGGCTCATGGATAACTTGGTGTCAACCAGGACTCCCAGAACCCTCTCCATGGAGCTGCTTTCCAGCAGGGCAGCCCCTAATCTGTACTGGTGCCTGAGGTTATTTCTGCCCAGGTGCAGGACCCTGCACTTGTCCTTGTTRAACYTCATGAGGTTCCTCTCTGCCCAACTCTCCAGCCTGCCCATGTCCCTCTGGATGGCAGTGCAGCCCTCTGGAATGTTGGTCACTCCACCCAGTTTGGTGTCATCAGGGAATTTGCTCAGGGTGTACCCTGTGCCCTCATCCAAGTCATTGATGAATAAGTGGATCAGCACTGGGCTCAGCACTGATTCCAAGGGGACAGCACTGACCACAGGCCCCCAACTAGACTCGGCCCCCTTTAGCACGTCCCTCTGGGCTCTACCATCCAGCCAGTTCTCAATCCACCCCACTGTCCATACATCCAATCCACACTTCTGGAGCTTTCCTGTGAGGAAGTTGTGGGAGACTGTGTCAAAAGCCTTACTGAAGTCCAGATAGACAATATCCACGGCTCTCCCATCATCCAGCCAACCAGTCATCCCATCGCAGAAGGCTATCAGGTTTCACAGAAGACTATCAGATTTAATCCCTTAATGCTCTCTAAATTATGTTTCTGGGGAAATGTCTTGTGCTGAGAAGGAAAATGTTGTCACTTAGAAAAAAAAGGAAAAAAAAATTATATCTAAAATATTCCCTTTGGGCTGCAAACATAATGTAATTTAAATGTCACTTGAGGTCGTTCCAGATATGGTGATGGTGAGACACCTGAGCTGCTAGCTCTATGCCAGGAGCCTCTGTTCACCAAAGGAGATTAACTGCAAGAACTTAACAGAGGTAGTAAAAGATCAAGGCTGAACGCTAAAAATGTGAATTTTTAATCTCACTGAAAACCTTTCAGAGTGGAAAAAAAATGAGATCAAAGGGTGAAGTGTGGACGTCCTGGTTAATATTTTACTCATGGGACCAAAAGGTGCTTTTTCAAAATGGCAGCAGACCAGTAGCAGCCAAGACTTCTCCAGTGCCCTATGCAGTAGCTAAATCCAGACTTCCTTCATTCCAAGCTCATCTCTGCTCTAAAACTAGTGGATGGTGTCTCCTGGCATACCTCAACAGCTCTAAGAAATACATGAAGAATTTAGGATGTCTTTTGTTCCATRTTTGGCACCTACCCTAGGCTGCATGTAAAATTCAGAAGTGTTGATCCCAAGCAGCTGTTACTGCAATGTTAGTTCAGCTACTAACCTGGGAGCACCTGAACCTCAACAGATCCCTTGGTCTTGACCCTCAAAGGCCCCTCAATCCTCTAAAGACCTAAGCCAAGAAGACATCTCTGAGTATTTTTAACCTATGCTGACTGGCTCTCAATTGCAATCACTTATTTTACAGCATAACCTGGAAAAAAGGAAAATGAGACTCAACTTTTACATTGAAAACAATGGTCCGAGCAGCTGCTGAAAGTTTCAGCTTCTGAAACTGTCATCACCTAGTGCTGACCTTTCCTTTCCTTTCTTTCTAAGCCTTCCTCTTAATGGGAATCAGCAGATTATTAGTAGTACCTTCTGAGCATACCAGCCTGCCATAGTAGTCTTGGGAGTGCAGTATGAGTTACAAACCAATATTTGTTGGTAAAGGCAGGGAATAATTCATAAGAAGAATTTATTTTTCATGACCTGAAATTCTCTACTTCTTTTTTTGTCATTGCTGTGTTTTGCAAACCTCGTGAACACAGCCATGATATAAACATATACCATACACAATAGAAAGGATTAACTCAGTAGAAATATTTATCCTCCTTTAAGTTCTCTATCCATGGTAAAGCTTATGGAAAGCTTTTTCCAGTCATAACTGAGTAGGAATTTAGATGCATAATAAGATAAATTCATCTTGCACAATTTCTATTACAATAAGCTATTCTGGAAAAAAATAGCAGGCTTGCTGAAAGAAACAATCCATCATCTGCTTCAGAAGGTAATATTCTTTGCATTTCAGTCTTCATCCCCTATTGCCAGTACTGCTCACTGCAATCTTTGCTGCAATAAACAAAGGGATGAAGAAAACTGCCTGCACACTCGGTGCTCACTGATGGTGAAAGCAGCCTTCATTTATAGGTATATTTTTGTATTCATAGGTGCTTTCATAGCCAAAAAGACTGCCTTGTCTTCAGAAACATTGACTTATATTTACTAGAATATGATTTTATTCATGAGAGCATAATGTAGTATATTATTATTAGGAAACTAAAATGCATCCAGGTTTTGCTACTCTGAGACATGATCCAAGAGAAATTGCCCTGTGTTGACTYTTCTCAGCTCGTGGAAAGTTTGAAAAGTGTCCAAAGTTTGAAAAAAAAAAGAAAAAAAAAAGAATATATTTCTGCCCACCGTCCATCCAAATATTCTGTTCATCATGACAACTTTAAAATCTCATCATACACTAGCAGAGTGTACCAAGAGCAATATTCATAAGAAGCCAGGACAGATCACTTCACTGGTGTATGGTGCAAGCCCACACCAACCCCTGAGGTCTTAGGCACTGAATCATTCTGAAGATTAAAATCCCCTCACGGTCAAAAGTGGTGATTTTGGCGTGTGAACAATCTACCTCCCCTCATACCTCCAGTCTAACATGTGCTCCATGTAGTTCCTCTGGTCTTGTCTCTTGAATTGAGTTTATACCCAATTAACTTCTAAATGGCTAAGATCATGAGTTTATTTCTATCATGCACCCTCCTAATTTTGAAGTGTTTTTCTTTGCTATGAGTTACAAAAAACCAAGAGTTTCCTCAGAGACACCCCAGATGTGGCTGACAAAAGTGAAAAACACGGTGAAAGCAAAGGGGGAAGAAAGTAGCACCAAACTTCAGGAAAAAAATGCAGGGTTTTTTTTCTTGTCCTTTTGAAAAGCATTCGGTTTGTGCTCATCTCTGAAAAAGCCTTTTATATTTTCTTAGGTTAGAAATAATAAAAAAAAATCACTTGTTAAAGTGTTAAGAAAGCTCTTAAATTAAAGCTATTAATTAAAGTTTTTTGGGAGAGGGGAACATCAAAAGAATTTTTGCGGTATTTGCAGCATTTTACAGAAAATATTATACTTTATATATAATAAAAATACTTTATATAATAATATAAAAATAWTTATATAATAAAGTAATATATAAAGTTATATTATATATATAACATATAAAGTTTATATAATAAAGTAATATATAAAGTTTTATATAATAAAGTAAAAATACTTTATATAATAAAAATACTTTATATATATAATATTTTTATATATTATAAAATATTATACATTATCTGTGTCCTCATTTCTTAAAAATGAACAAAGATGCCTTGATATATTCTGCTCTTTCATTGAATTGAACTCCACTAAAACTTAAACATGGACTTAAACACGAAACATATAGACTAGTAATATACTGACCATCCTTCAGTATGAAGCTATCCAGTACTGCAGAATAAGCCATAACAGAAAGTTCTACCATCTCAGGGGTAGCAAATATAGCAAGATAAAATTTATAAACAGCAATACAAAACAGAAACTGAAAATAAACAGAGATCCTGAAGGTCAGAACTAGAGCTACTGAGTAATGATGACTCAAAGCCAAACTGCACTGTATATCCAAATTATTAAAGCACAAAGGACAAAAAAAGTATCCCAAAAATCTGACCTAGCAGTAAGTGATTTTGCTTAATTAGGGAATAAAATGCATGATCGAAGTAAGGTGACTTTCATGGAAATAAACATGTTGATGGGAGGTGCAAAATCGTTTGGACAGATGAGTTCATGAGCAACACCACAAGGAGAGGATGATTATTAAACCCTCCTTGCTGTTCCAGTGAATTTGGCACTATGACTAAGCAAAGGCATTAGTGCTTCAAAGAGAAACCATTAAAAAAAAAGTAGAGCAGCAATTTCATCTGATAGAAACTGATTAAACCAGCCCTTTTTAGGGGAGGTTCTCATCAAAACGGTCTGCCCTCTTATAGTTTCCTTAGAAATTTTATCTTGTTAATTTTGTATATTCTAGTTCTGCCTATGCTAAATACAACACAGAGAAAATAACAAGTTGTCACTATGTTACAAGTCTAGAACATGGTGTTCTTCAGACCTTGAAGCCAATATGGCTTTCTAGCAAAAAAAAGGTAATATTCCTCTGTCTTCCAAAGGGGAAATGCTTCCCTTTTGACGCTCTTGGGCTCCAGGGTGGGAAGCCCATGACCTACACACACTGCAGCAAAGCAGATCATGTTGTACAGCCACCATCAGAAAGCATTTAGCCACTGAAGTCCCAAGTTAAAGATTACTAATGAATGAGGAATTAGAGCAGTTTCCCATATTTTCCTAACACTGCTCCCTAGTTCTGGATTCAAGACAAAAACTGGATTCCTTCCAACTTGGTTTAACACAAGACTGAGTGTTTTAACATACTACCCAAGATCATCATCACACCAACCCACTAATGGATATTTCTTCTGCTTGCATCCCAAAGTTAGCCCAGCAAATTACTTCAGAATCTTAAGTGGATGAAAAGTGCCTAACAGGTCACATCTTTTTGTCCGTATCTTGCCATCTGTGCAGAGAGGTGGGTGCCTCCRGGTGGGATCCAAAAGCCGCGCTGCAGAGGAAATCTGCTAGGGTTAAGGAGCAGGGAAGTCTTTCAGGGAAGGGTCCTTGGTTCTGGGTAACACACGGAGCAGCAGCACCCAGCCTATTGGCTTGCAGGTGCTCAGGAAGAGAATGTTTTCTCTTCCCCACTTCCCTGGACTGTTTCAGATTTATGGATAATACTGGATAAAATACAGAGATTCCTTGGGAGCTGGAGTCAGAACCAGCTACCACTTGCATCTGAATACCTTAGGCTTCTTATACAGATCCAGAGTTTTGACATGTTATCCTACCTTCCGCGCTTGAATAGTAACTAAAAGTTGCAAAAATCTAAGCTCTATTTGGGATATTTTATCCTTGCACCACTGTCATATTGATTTCTAGCCATAGAAGTCCTCTTTCCATTTTATTTTGGAAAAAAAAAAATGACTTTATTCCAGCTGATTATTACCATCCCAGAAGGGCTGGGGCTACAGTGAACTGACTAAAACAACATCAGGTTGTTTCGTTAGAGAAACAAGAACATACTCATCCTAGATGTGTACATGTAGGTTGAATGCAATTACTGGCATGGGATTTCTGTTTTTCAGCCTTTCCTAAACCATAATCACAGTGTACTTCTCTGAGGAGAGCTGCTAAAAGGACTCTTAAATTGAGATTTGACATCAATGATACAGAGGCCATCAAAAAGACGATCCAAACAACTATGTAACCAGTTAATGTCAAAGACCACACACAAAAAATATTGCTTACAGATGAGCCCTTATTCCTGCATGCAATAAGGTGATGCGATTCCCAGGGGATCTTGGCCATGTGCCTTCCATACCTCTTCCAGCCCAAGTCCCATGTGGGCACAAGTCAACCTTTGCTGGCCAGCAGCAGGGGCCTGACTCCCAAAAGTCAGTCCTGACTTTGGGAATCCAAAAGTCAAACCTGAACACGTGGCTTGCAATGGAGTGCCTGTTTATGAGACTTCCAGCAGAGGAGGCTGGTCGGTGGGAATTCTGCTCCTCCCCGTATAGGCAGCCCAGGACACCGGGAGGTCCCAGTAGAGGTGGGTCAGGAAGGCCAGTAAGGCCCATTAGTGCCCCAGGCCCTGGCAGGGAGTCAGTCAGGACTGCTCCATCCATGCTTCTACTCTACATCTTCTCATCTCATGCTGCAGGTTCTTTTAGAAAGCAAAAATATTCAAATTTTATTCACAGAGAACCTTGCTCAAAGTCAAAACAAGTATCGGTATGGTTTTGACTGCCTTGGGTCATTTGTCTTACAAAGAACACCACTTCCGATTTCCGAGTTGAAAGCATGCATGCGTTTTTAAACAACATATTCTATTTGATTTGTTTCAGGAGTAATTAAGTCCAAAATGCACTTTTACAACTTTTTAAAGGCTACTTTAAAATGTTTGGTAGAGTCTTAGCAATCTAAATATATGCAGCATTAAAAACAAAATTAAGTTCCAATAAAGGAATGAAATATCTACATAAAATACATCAACATCATTTTCTCTTCAAGTTTTCTAATGTATTGGATCTATCCTGGGAACTACTAATTATGAACATCGCTTTCTAAATCAACTATTTTTAGAAACATTCAGCTTTTAATTCTATCAGCAGCCCTTTCTCATTAATAGTGTATTTAAAAGCAAGCTCAAGTATAGAATTAAGTGAAAAAGTTTAATAACTTTTAAGTATGTGTGCTTAATATAGCTGCAAAGAGGAAATCACAGATAGTAATAGCATCAATTATTCTAGGAATTAAAAAAAGAAAGAAGGCATAAATCTGCCTGTAGGTACAGTTATATGAAAGAGCTCATTTAGTTTAATCATTCCTCTAAACCTTGCTTTTATCCAAAAATTTTATTTCTATTTAGGCTGTTTTGGTTTTAAAATAATAGGATTTAGTAGTTAGTCGTTCTAACCATTCAAACGTGTTAAAACTTGAGTACTTGTAAACCTTTCAGGGTGATAAATGAAAGATAACAACCCCTTGATCAATGTGTCTTTTATTTATTCAGTTGTGGGAACACGGCAAGGATATTGTTGCAACAACACGGCCTAGGAGAACATGGATTTCACATAAACTGCTTTGGCAGAAACACACATTTAAATAATCATCCAAATCACCACCGCACTACTCCTATCTTAAAAAAATAGAGAGAGAGAGAAAGAGAAAAACCATAAAATCTGAACAAATGARCAGTGTAGGAGAATTTTCTTCTCTTTAACATCTATGCCAGCTTCAATAGGTGTCCTTGTTTCCAAGAGTCATAATACTTAGCTCTAATAATGGTGCCTTTCATTTGCAAACAGGTTATAAACCTCAACTGACTGCCGTCGTCCCACAGAATCTCTCCACAGCAAATCAATGACATCTCCTAGTCTGGGGAATTGCTGAATTAAGTTTGTTTTAGCAGCTCTCTGTATGACAGCATCTAAACCTTGCAAAGTGCTACATGTACAAGGGAGTTTAGCGTGAAGTGACTGACTGAACTATAGCATAAAATCAAGCAGGTTTTTCCATTCAGTGCTAATATATTGTTGTGCAATACAGGAACGTTTGACCAGGACAGGATGCAATTTAATGTAAACCGTTGGAAGTGAAAGGTGTTATTTTGCCTAGTGAAATCTCCCCCTCGCAGTCCAGCTCGCACAGGGAGTCGGTGGCAATCTCGCGAGCAGGGGAGATCTGGGACATCCTATCAAAAGGGTCCTCACGATTTTCCTCACAATCCACSACATTTGGGATGATGTTGACGTAAGCGGTCACTATCTCCTTATGGAAAAGGGTGTCCTGGTTGTAGGAGATAAGCTCATTACTTATATTAACAGTCTCCACTGGAGTACTAGAGCAAAACTGGCTGCATCCCAGGAGGTTGGAGAAGACCTTCCTAAAATCAGCATTGAAGGCATAGATGATGGGGTTGAGAGAGGAGTTGGCCCAACCAAACCAGACGAAGATATTAAAGGTGGTCTCACTGACGCAGGGAAGGCCAGCATGGGGGTCGCTGCGGGGGCTCTCGCAGAAGGGAACCATGCAGTTCAAGATAAAGAAGGGCAGCCAGCAGCAGACAAAGACCCCCATGATGACAGAGAGAGTCTTCARCACCTTGGTCTCTTTCCTGATGGAGGACTTGAGGCTGGTGTGATGGTGGCAGTCAAGGTGGTTGCTCCGGCAGCTCTGCGCGTGCTCAGCTGCCCTCTCCAGGGACGAGATCCGACGAATCTGCACCTGGGCAATGCGGTAGATCCGAGTGTAGGTGACTATCATGATAGCCACCGGGATATAAAAACTGATGAGGGAGGAGGAGATAGCGTAAGTCCTGTTGAGGCTGGAGTCACAGCTCTCCGATGATCCAGCAAGGGTATCATTACTGCCAGAGGTGCCATCAAAGGGTCGCATTGCAGCTAATGCCACCCACGTGGTGCTCATGTCTTCTGCCCAGGTGGTGACAGCACCCACTGCTGCCCAGTCAGATCCACCTCCAACATCCCCAGGAGCAGCCTCATCGCCACCCTTGTGCCAGTTGAGCTGGACAGGGATGAAGGAGATGAGCACAGACAAAGCCCAGGCCACGCCAATCATGACCAGGGCCAGCCTTTGGGTCATCTTCCTCTCGTAGCGGAAAGGGCTGGAGATAGCCCAGTACCTGTCCACACTAATCACACAGAGGTTCAGGATGGAGGCCGTGGAGCACATGATGTCAAAGGCCACCCAGATGTTGCAGAAAGCCCCAAAGGGCCAATACCCAGCCACTTCGGCCACCGCTTTCCAGGGCATCACTAGCAGCGCCACGAGCAGGTCCGAGACGGCCAGGGACACGATGAAGATGTTGGTGACCTTGCTCCTCAGGTGCCGGTAGCGAACGATGGCCGCACACACCAGCACGTTGCCGAAGAGGGTCCAGAGGATGAGCAGGGCCAGCAGGCC